>JASSUY010036154.1:0-23836 GCA_032466535.1 Forpus xanthops
GGCCGGGGGCGCCCGCAGAGCTCCGCAGCACCGCAGCCGTTACCCGCGGCCGGAGGGCCGCGCGCAGCCCCGGCACGGCCAATCGGACAGGCTACGGCGGCCCGCGCGGGTCAAACCGCGGCGCGTAGCCGAGAGCGGGGCGGGATCCGCGGGAGCCGTTGCTGCGCTTGGGAAGGCGGGGGGGGGGGCTGGCGCAGGGCGAGCTCCGGCCTCCGTAGTGCCGGGGGGGTGGAAGCGTGTCCCGGGCTAAGAGGGGTCGGCTCTGCCGTGCCCGCTGTCCCCCGGGCTGTGTGCCACCACCGCCGTACCCGGTGCTCTCTCTGGGCTCCCAGCCACCATCTGCCCCTCACACCCGGCGGCCGTTTCTGGCGTGGCGCCACGGGAAGCCTGTGCTGCCAGGAGCCCTTAGGGGAAGGACTGGCTTTTCCAGCCGCTGAGGGGCTGCATGGCCCTGCCACTGAAGCGCGAGGGGGAGAGAGCGCCATTGCTGCGGCACCCGCAGGGTCTGCGGGCCCTCTTGATGTGACAGTGCTGAGGATGCTTCTTGGAGGACTAGAGTTCTACGTGTAACTATGGAGGCGATAAAGCTGAGTACCTTACCACAGGGTAGCCTGGCTTGAATGGTGCACATCTTGTAACAACACAGATCTGTTTGGACCCTTTGCTGGGGCTGCAGTTGTCACAGAGCTGGCTGGTGCAGACCACAGCACCTGAGCTGGGCATTACCAGATGACTCCACAGCCCCAAAGTGGCATGGTAGGACCCCACTGCGTTGGTACCTATAGGTTCCCACCTATGATTGTAGAACCAGATAGGTTGGAAAAGACCTTAAAGATCATCTGGTCCAATTTTTACCAACACTGCCAAGACCACCACTAACCCATGTCACTGAGGGCCTCATCTACACATTTTCTGAACACTTCCAGGGAAGGTTATTCCACCACTGCCCTGGGCAGCCTGTTCCAACGCCTGATTACCTTTTCAGTGAAGAAAGTTTTCCTAATATCCAATCTGAACCTCCCCTGGTGCAGCTAGAGGCCATTTTCTCTTGTCCTATGACTTCTTCCTTGGGGAGGAGACTGACTCCTACCTCACTCCATCCTTCAGGTAGTTACAGAGAGCAATAAGGTGTCGTCCATCCCCCCCCCACCAAGCCTTCTCTTCTCCAGACTAAACAACCCCAGTTCCTCAGCTGCTCCTAAGACTTGAAGAGCTCCTTCTCCCCTCAGCTCCATGAAGTTCTTACTAGAAATCTGGCAGCCCAGTGTCACATTAAGATGTGGGTGTGGAGCCCATGGAGATGGAAATTTGTGCTGGCTCATAGCAGGTGAGAACGTAGAAGCAAACATGCACGAAGCCGGCAAGAAGGTTTTGTCCTGGAGCTGCCTGGTAGCTGGTCCCCATGGACGGGTTCAGAAGCCACTGTGCTAATTCCTGTGCTTCTCAAATGGGGAAGGAGAGCTGCCCTGCTGTACCTACTGACCACATGAGAGGAGTGGGGAGTCAGATTTCACAGGCCACCAACTCTGAATTGCTATTGAAGGGCAAACATTTAGGATGTAGTGCGCCAAGAGTTCAAAGCAACTGTACATGTCCACGCTGGCCTAAAATACATCTCCACAGGAAAGCCCTAGAGGGAAGGAATGAAACCAGCATTTCTTAGGGTGAAAAAGTCCTGCTAGCACCCCCTTCCTTAACAAATTCTGTCATTTATTGCAATCTATCCTTCATCCTTGGAGCATCTTTCTGGCTCCCTGTTTCCAGTGGTGGGTGCCCTCTTCCCCTTCCCATCTCTGGTGACTGTCCCATCTTCAGTGACTAATTAAAACCCAGAGTATTCACAGCAATTGGAGGTAGTAATTCCCAAAATACAGCCCATGATAATGTTCTGATGCTGAGGCACAGCTTTACCACAACAGGACTCACAGGAGCTGTGGTCTTCCCCTTATCAGTGCCCATTGTGGCCAGCACATTGCCACCATCAACGTCTTGTGATTACGTGAACCTGCTCTGCCTGAATTTCAGGAAAAGGCTCTTTGCATTCCAAGTGGAATTCTGAGGAGGCACAAGGGCTTGCAGGACTATGATCTTTAGGCTTGACTGGTCAAAAACGTGCATTGTATTGATGAAAACACCCAGGGGCATAACATAGGATATCATTCTTATCTCTATCAGCTCCAGTTATGTGACTTAACCTGAAGGAAGTTAATTTAAAATGTTGATTTCTAACCTTTGTCAGGCTTCAGTTTTGATACCCAAGTGCCATTGAGAAATCCATGCTTGCTGCTCTCAGAAAGCCACAAGTTTCCAGGACCAGGGCTTTCCAAAAGAGTTGGTAATGTTGCAATTACTTTAAAAATAACTGAAGTCTATAGGAGCTAGGAATATAAGTATGGGATCACAGAATCATTTAGGGATCTCAGCTTTCAGCCCCAGACATGGCCCTCAACCAAAAAGGTGGCACATAAGAAAAGAATTCTTCTAGTAAATGTGAATGTTGTCCATTCCTACCAACCCAATTGTCCTATTGCTGAATAACAGTGCCCTGTTGCTACGAGTGAGGAGAAACTCATGAAGGAAACCAGAGCTGCTGCTGCAAAAATAAAACCCTTCTTCTACAAAGATTTGCAGTTGTGCTTAGTTTTATCCAGGCTATCAATTCTAGCAAGTGGAAGTGCTCACACTGGACATGGAGTTACAACAGGCATCAGCTTCTACAGAACTGGGACCTGGCATTGCACAGGGGGGAAAAAAAACACATAGTTGATGGTTCTTAAGTTTATGCTGTTCAACAGTAAAATATCAGAGTCGTCACATTTGGGAGAAACATGCATACATTTGAGAAAGAACTGAGGGATGTCTTTGAAAACAAGGCACAGCTGAGATGTGTGCTTGGGAGACGCTTTAAATCAGCTAGCGTTGTTCCTCCTTTGTTGAAAGCTGAGCACAGCATAATGTGATTTGTGATTACAATTCTTTGTGTCTGTGAAGTGACTGAAGAGACAGGCTAACTCTGAAACATCAGTGGACTTCTAAAGTCAATGTAAAGGTGCTGGGACAGGGAAGGGATATTTCTGATTTTCCAACTGAAGCATACTACCTTGCTAGTTATCTTTTAAGCAGGATAAAATGTCACAGACTTTCATCAGTTCGTACTGATGAAGAGTGTGAGCATTTTGCCTCATATTCTTCAAAGTATGAGGCAAAGAGAAGGACTTTGCCTGTGATTTTTAAAGAAACTTTTTCTGTAATTTTATTAACACAAACATTTGCCCTTTTTTGCTTTGATCCTATTAATACAGAAGAAAAACAAGCAGGAATCACCAGCTTCTTCTAGGTAGTGCAGGACAAGTCTCACCACACACCTATTTCATCCTTAGAAGGGCCCCATTTTCCAATTGTAATATCCAACTTGGGTTAGTGCAAACCCCTTGCACTGACTACACCTATTAGCACTTTAGAGCTTTAGCTTGAATGAAACTGGAGTAAATGATGCTAACCTGCATGGCTTCTGTTTTCCCAGTCCTATCCTCCAATAAATACTGAATAACTTGAAATTAAGAGAAATAAACTTCTATTTTTCATGCAGTGGCATGTCTAGAAGCACCTGGCAAACCTGCTGCTCCATGACATGCTTCCTGATGTTGCTTTTGGTCATGGTATCCAAAATAAGCTCTTCCACAGCAGCAGTCAAGCAAGTAATACACTGGCCCATCATTTGCTGCTTTTGCTGTCACACTGCATTAAAGTTACCCATGTGTGGCTTGTAATGGTGTGTGTGTGCTTCCATCTGTGCTCACCCATCCCACTGATTACTGCTGTTCCCACTATTGCTCACGTTTTAGTACGCTGCCTTTACTTCAGGACAAGGCTTGTCCTTTACAGTATGTTCCTGTAGGGCCCATCTCCACAGGGCAGCACCTTGACTGAGATCAGTTGATGGTAACTGAAGGCAGTAGGATTTTCAGCTTCTCTCTAGAGGTCACGAGTTCTTTCTTGCCAGAAAGGAAAACGTACCATGAATAAATTATATATTTCTTCTTTGGCATTGGTGACATTTGGTCTTGAATGATGATGTGTTCTTAAAGTAGTCTGCTGAGGGAGAGCATAAATAATGAGAGACAACAGATGCCTCCATCAATTAAATGCTGCATTTCTAAGTGTTAAGTAATGAAGTATCTGAAAATGTTTTCTCTGTTACAGAAATTCTCTTTGCTTTTCCAAAAAATAGCATCTTGCAAATAATCCCATAATTGTCATGTACGGCTCCAAGCCAAAGGAACATTTTAGAAGTGATTTTAAACAAAATTCTTTCCCTACTCAAAAATATCATGATAAAAAAGAGCATTTAAAAGAAGATACAAAGCAGTGGAGCAGAAGTGCTACACAAGCCCTCTCAGTACGATATTAAAACCTTTCTTTGAACTTCTTACACACAGAGCTCTTCTCGTCACCTGTGGGAAGGAATGCGAGCTGACCCTCCAGCCAGCCATGGTCCCGTCACCAGCACCACTGAGCACTACCTAAGCACTGACAAGAGCAGCAAGGTGCTCTGTGCCTCAGAAACCCCAACCCACATTGCAGCCATGAGCCAGGATAGTTGCTTGAAGAGCTTGCTTTTACCATTTCTTTATTGATTTCTTAGAGAAATAATTATGCAAAAGGATTTCATTTTTCAGATGCTTACATGCTGGAGATGACTTGTTCTCCTGACAATAGAGTGAGTTCCAAGCTGGCAGTTGTGGCAGCCAGCATGAGCAATTGAAGCCAGCTCAGAGACCAGGTGAGTTAGTCAGGGATTAGCGTCACGCTCATGCAGATTCATAGCTTCCAGACAGCTTAGAGCATGGGTTGAACTTGCTCATGTGTGTCTGCCGAAGTCGTGGGGACAGACATTTTGCTCCACACCCTCATTTTCCTGAGCAGCTTTCAAGCCAAGCAATGAGCAGAGAACACACTTTTCCCACACGCTTTGGAACTTTGTGGAAGAAGAGTATTCAGGCTTCTTCTGTAAGAACTGTCTACCCTTCTGCCTCCAAAGGACCATGGCACTGCTTTCCAGTTAGGCTAACGGCCATCATTTCAGCCTCACAGGATGTTGATTCAGCAGGGTCATGATGCCTTTTTCCTCCTGTTGTCTTGTTAGAAGAGTGAACAGCAGGCACTCACATGGGGAGGAGGAAAGACAAACAGCTTTGGTCTAGTCCAGAATCAAAATAACTATATAAGAAACTAGAGAGGCAGAGAACAGAAGAAAAGCAGCGACCACGCAAAATATAAAGAGTATTTTACATTTATGTTTTCTCCACCTATGAAAATGATTGCAAGCTTCTTAATAATTTCATTATTAACCTCTTAATGAGACAAATGCATTGAGGATTCTTTGCAGGACACACAGAGATCTCCAAAGCTCAGTCTACAGTGTGTCAGTTAAAGAAGCACAATCACAGTAAGTTGGTTTTGCTGATTTGTTTTTCCCCGGAGAGCATTCCTCTCTCTCAGCTATAAGGGGTAAGCAGAATGAGTTTCTGGAAATGGTTGCCAAATGTAGTCTGGGTCTTTTATCAGGCTCCTGGTACCTGAAATGTTTAGATTCCAGCCAGCAGTTACATAGGATTTTCACTCCCTGCGTTCCTATGGAAAAATCATGCAGACATCTATGCTTCATAATACATCCAGGGAGAATATGCTTATATCACAGATCCCACGTGAGCTTTAAATACGTATATACCTATATGCATGAATGCCTTTCAGCTGGCTGCCAGGAAATTGTGATGATAAAGACAAACCATGGGACATATAAACAAATGTGTAGCATAGAAAGAGCCCAACTGAAGATAGGAAGATGATGCTTAAGAAAGGTTTGCATATGCCAAGGATGGAGAATTTCTGTAGTAAGGCAGGAGGTGTGCAGATGTGCTTGGAAAGCCCAAGCTACACTCATTTTTTTTCTGAATTAGAAGAATGTGCCCTAAACTGAAGGAAAAACCTCAAATCCATTTAAATTTTGGCTCTGCTATTGCGTCACATTAACTTGTCCACTCGATGCCTCACTCCTGTATTTCAAGGGATCACCAAAATCCATGCCCTCAATTAAAACCATTTTTACTGCAATTAGCAATGTGCGTACATGTGCAGGCTCAGCTGTCAAACCAGGGCCATGCTCTGACTCACCTGAGGCATGTGCGCATCCGGTGTGCAGTGAGGAATGCTTCCAGCCCTGCTGGGAGGTGGCAGATGAGGCTGATAGGAACAAACCTCAGCTGGCTGATTTCAGCCTCGGGGAATGGCTACAGGATGTCCAACAGCCACCTTGTGCAGCAAGTGCTGTGAAGGGTCCTTACAAGAGCCTCATGAGGATGTGGGTGCTGCAGGGGTGGACAAGCCTGCCAGGGCACTGTGAGGGTTGTGGGCTCCCTGAGGGTGAAGCCACAGCCCCAGCCACTTCTGTTCCAGCTGCTTAGCTGGTAGAGCACTACACATGAACAGTTTTACCCACTACGTGTGGCTTTGTGTTGCTAGTGGAGGTAACTTCATATGTAGTGTGCTAACCAGCTTGTGAAGGGAGGTAAGCTGTGTAAAACCCTACTAAGTTTTCACCAGCAGCAGGACCTGTTGTTCATTTTTCAGTGGCATCATATGGTAGCTGCTGAATATAAAAGTGTTGTGCTTCCTGCTGTATATATGGAGGCTGTGAGAGAGGACATATAGGAAGTACTGAGGCAAAACTCAGCCTGGACACTCTCAAGCTCCCCACCGTCACAACTTTGGCTGGTCAGATAAGCCATGTTACCCAGATGTTACTCTGGCTAATTAATAGTGGTTTCTTTAAGCTTAGATCTTAGTCTGATCTGATATACACACAAGACCAAATGGTTTAAGAGTCTCAAAAGCCCACAGTGTAACTGCAGCCTTGCATGAACTCTGTCTGGTTTAGGCAGTAGTTAGCTGGGACCTTAGATGTGGGTCGAGACAAGAACAGTGGTGTGCAGATAGGAGAGGGCTGACTGGCAAGGCACCAGGGCTGGCAGGCACAAAGAGATTGGATGTTGGATACAGTGGTCCTTACTTGCAGGGGGAGTGCAGAGCTGAAAACCACTTGATAGGAAAACATTTGACTGAGCTGGTACTTAAATAAGGGGTGCCAAATCCTTGTTGCCTTTTGTAGGAGTTATTTATGTTCCATTGTTCTCCTTAATTACTGCTCTATGGAAATACAAAGCACAGGATGAACTTATCATTGAACTGCAGGAACGATAAAGGTTTCCCTTATAGCAGTCACTTTATACCTTTCCCATTTGGGCCCATAAACATTTTGCCCTGAGTGGAGGTGTGGACATCGCACACTTCAGCCTGTTGGCAGTGAGTTTTAGGGGGTCCTGAAAGATAATGGAGAACATCTACCTCTCACAAACATCTTAAAAGTGCTCACAAGGGCTCAGTGAGCAGAGGTTGAAAACTGCTGTGTGACTGCTCTGTGATCACCCAGGGCACAGTTTTCTGCAGAAAGGTTAGATTGGGTCAGGTTGGGCTGGAGAGAGCTCCCTGCCGTTACAGGCACAGAAAGGGATCACGACACGTCTTCAATGGTGTGTGTCTAAGCAAGTGATTGTCCTTCACACATCCTCCCTCTGGCAGCATAAACCAGACTGTACAAACGGCACCATTTTCACTGCAGGGCTGTTCTGCATGGGAAGCTGGGGTGGTGTGTGCTGTTATTTCCAGGTCTGCCCTGAGGCTCTGGGAGGAGGTTGTGCAGCTCCTGCAGGGCTACATGGGAACGGTGTCTTTGCATCACTTGGCCCACATGTCCCTGGATGTTCTTACATGCACAGGCTGCAGGGATGGCGCTCAGGCCCGGGCCCACGGACCTGGAAGGAGAGAAGCACTCAACCCTCCTCTCGTGCTGAGCTGTGCATTCCCCATTGCCTGCTATGTAATCCCCCTCCCTCCCTGACAGTATGTAGGTCACTGTTGGCATTGTTTTCCTCTGAGCCCCGTCTGCTCCTGTTTTACCCCTTTGCTCACAATTAGCCTGGACTTCTGTAATTGACCTAAATAAGCCTGTTTGTTTCATTCTCCTCCATCCTGTGCCTTACGTTTCCAGAGAGCAGTAATTAAGGAGAACAATGCAGCAAGAGTACTTTCTGCAAGCCCAAAGCTGGCAGTGGCCAGGCTGGAGTTAGTCTTGCTCTTGGTGATTGTCAGCAAGCTGACAGCATAGACTAGAACTTAGCCAGCTTTGGCTTTTGCACTAAGACGGCATGACAGATCTTACAACTTGAATGTGCTGCATGGCCTGAATGTGCCTGCCCTCCACAGATGCCTTTTATTATTACTACTGTTAGCAAAATGAAGAACTACAGCAAGACTGTAAGTGATCAAGCAAAAATGAAAGTGCCCCTCATAACAAGTGATGTCACAGCATTATATTGCAGGCCATGAAATCCACCTGTTCGTATCAGCTTTCACAGCTGCTGACCGTGTCTCCTGCAATCACACTTAGCACACTGATGATGTTCTGAATTTCCTCTCATGTCACGACCCAGTCCTCCCCACTGGGGCTCAAATATGAATGTTGGAAACTCAAATGCAATGGAGAATGCAAGTTGTGTCTCTCTCAGGTTGTTGAGCAACCCTCCTCTGGCCAGGTTTAAAGCACTGCCTTTTGCCTCATTTTCCCCATCTATTTTCATGAATTACCGCTTGGAGGGTATCACCTCATGAATGTGCCCTTTACTTGCTCTGCTTTCTGTCTTTCACATCCTTAAAACCAAAAAGCAACATCAAAACAAACCCTTGCAAGACAGTTTTTCCCAAAAACCTCCTGCTGTGTCCTGGAGCCTCCCACAGAGATGTTCTGCTGCTTCCATCATGTGCTCAGCTCCATGTCCCACTCCTGCAGGCAGGGCTGGGTTTGGGTCTGTGCATTAGGTTGGACACAGGTCACTAAGGAGGCCCCAGGGGTTGTTCTGGAGCCTGGAGGGGAGGGCCCAGCACTGGGGCATCCCTGAGCACCAAGCTTCATCCTCTCACCTCGGAGATGCTGAAAGGGCTGAAATGCAAACTGCATTTCATGCTGTTTGGAAACCAAATACCAGAAATCTGGCACTGCATCAATTCAGTGTGATACCCTGCCCAGCCCTACCTAGAAGTACACAGTTTATGTCAGTCCCTTCGCTTGTGCTTGGTTCTCCAGTCAGACTCTGCGAGAGGACATTGGTAGGTGTCTGCAGCAAAGCTTAACTCTGTCCCCAAGGAGAATCTGTCCACAGAGCAGAGCTGGCATGGAGATAAGCACAAAAACCAGCTGTGGCATTTGGCTGTGGAACTTTCCAATAAGCCTAAATTGGGTACCCAGCTCCAACTGCATTTCCTTGGAAAGTAGGGCAACAAATTACCACATACCCCTTTTATAGCCCATATCATGTCCTGGCTCCTTGACACAGACCTAAAGAACTGGGCTTCCCCCTTCCTCTGTAAAATACTTTGGCTTGCAGAATTCAGTGTCCAGAATAAAACTGGACCTTCCCACTAGCCATGGCAACTGTAATTCAATTAAGTAGGACAAACCTTGGACCACATTGGACTCGGGATGTGTTATACTAAATATGATACAAGCAGAAGAGTGAAACACAAAACTCACGGAACAATCCTTTCAGAAGAGTTGGCAAGTGGGTGCCCTTCAGAACAAAGGCACATAAACACACACACTCTTTAGGCCAGTGCACTTTAGAGAGATGACAACAAATAGGAAGGACTGGGATTAATGGCAATATTTAGATGCTTTAGTAGAAGAGCAGTCAAGCCCACATTTAACTTGTATGTATGTATGTATTTGTTCCCATTGCTAATGTGCAAATATTGTTCTAAGGATGCTTTTCTAAAGTAGTGCCAATGTGGGCAGAAAACAAATATCAAATATAAGAAAACACAGACAACTAGTCATCTGGCAAGATGACTGACCAAAAGAGAGGGAAATATGAAAGTATAGCCAGATCTTAAGGTCATGGGAGAAACTCTTCAGATGTCACAGTGATGAGCATGGCACTAAAAACCTCAGCAGATGAAAGGCTGCGAGGCAGTGGCATTGTGAGCAAGGATGTTAATGAGCAATGAGGTGAGGTGTAATAACCCTGCTAAAAAAGGAGGAAACTGAAGTGGAAGGAAAATTCTTCCTTTGGATAGACTCAAGGTGGTGAAAAATAGAGAGCACAGTGAATAGATGTCAAAGACACAGCAAACGTTATTCCCAGAATGACTGGAACTGCAAGGCTGGTAGTAACAGCCAAGAAACATTGCCCAGGGGCATGGCTCCATCCCCATCCCTTGAAGTTTTGTAGTCCTGGCTGGAGAAAGCCCTGAGCAACCAGGATGGATCTCCTGGCTGACCCTGCCCTGAGCAGGAGGCTGGACAACACATCTCCAAAGGTCCCTTCCCACCTGATTTTTCCTATGATCTTATGAGTACTTATGATTTGGCATAGAGATAAGGCAACTACTGACATTGCCATGACAACAAACTGGGTTTATGCTGATGTTGAAGCTTCTTGTAAAGAGGAGAGTGCACGGTTTCCTGAGAGAAATGTTCACAAAACCCAGCAAGATCCATAGCACTATTAGAGCTTATTCGAGCTTTGCTTTCAATCTGATGAAAGAATTAACAGGTTATCAGCTTGTTACACAGCTCATTTCTGCTTCTGCTCCAATTTTCTTTAAGATAGAGGGGAGGAAATGACATGCAGTCTTGCAAAGAGAAGATAATTACATTCTCCCCATAGGGAGACAACCAAAATGGCTTCAGCTGATACTGCCAGCACCAGGGGAAGGCAGCCAGGCAGAAGCATGGCCTGGCTGTGTGTGGCTCATCGCTGCCAACCCAGCGCTGTAAAACATATTCCTTCAGCATTCCCTCTGTTGTTCTCCTAAGTAAAAAACACATGAAGCAGAAGTTTCCAATGCTTTCGTGAAATACTGCAAATGAAATCGAAACTGGGAGTTGAAAACAGGCAAATTCTAGCCCCTGCAGCATGCTGTCACCCACCCGGTGAGTGGCGCTGGGAGCCCATCACTGTGTGGGTCCATGACTTGCAGGAGGAGAGGAGAGCACTGACCTGACCTGCTCCAAAGTGCTTGGAGATTGCTCCAAACTCGTGAGGTTGCAGGCAGAGGATGGGGATGCACAAATTGGGAACCTTGGAGACACGAGGGCCTTGGAACCTTGGGATGCAGCGATGGCTCTGCCCAGCCAGGGCTCTGCTGTCTGCGTGCGTGGCTGCACACATGAAGCAGCTCCATGGTTTCCCACATGCTCCCCTCCTGCCTCCCAACCAGAGCCAAGGATCCAGGCCCCTGGGACCCACCTTCCTCCAGGAATAGCTTCTGACTTGAGGCAACTTTAGTAGGTCACTGAAGCCGTTGGTTTTTCCCTTTGGCAGTTGTGCCTCTCTTCCTCACCCTATAAAAACGGAGTTTTCTTCCAAACATGAATGTGACCCTTGTCAGTTCATCTGCAGTATAATCATTTTCTCCCTTGCTCAGCAAAGTTTGTGAAACTGGACATTTTCCCCATGTCAAAGGCAGACAATGAGGCCTTGTCTGTGCTGCAGCATGGTAGTGAACAACTCCCGCTGTGGCTGCCACCAGTTCAGCTCGCCTGGTAGGAGCCCGTTATTAAACTCCCTTCCTGCAGAGTAAAGCCTCCCAGTTCACACTGACTGCCCCATGTCAGCCACAGACCGTTTGTGGGGTGATTCTGCAGGATCACTTTTGTCTTCTTTGCCAGGGACATTCAGGAGCTGAGGAAGCAAATCCAAAGCTTTACAAAGCAGTCACAAGCTGGAAGCCTGCTTGAGCCATGATTTAAAACCACAGTCATTGTAAGCTAGAAGTGTGAGCAGTGGTTGAGGAACAGGAGTTAATCATTACTGTTGCATTTCCTTTTTCTGTCATGCTTTTGCAGGCAGCCACCTTGATGCAAGTTACAGAGTGAGGAGGTCTACATCACTAAAAGAAAGCATCAGGATAACCAGTGCAGGATGAGCCAACCTGCTGTGTTATCCGTCTCCTTTGTGGATATGTTTGCCTACATTTCAACTTTACTTGAAGGCCTACCCAAGCTTATCCAGCCCTGCAACCTGTCCCAGGCCCTCAGAGAGGGTTTGGCACCGTTCAGCATCCCCACCAATGCCTCTGATCACCACAGCATCCTGCTGCCTGGACAGGATGCACCTTTTCTGGGCTCTGCTGCCTTCACAAGAGCAAGCATACAGAACATGGCTCCATTCAGGCCCTGAAGGGACACTCATGGTTTACCAAATCATGTTCTATTACAGCTCCATAACATTGCTCTGTAGTAAACAACTCTAGGTCCAGCACACCTCAGACATAAAGTGTACCATCAGCTAACAGACTTTCAAAGCCCAGCCCTGCTGGAGCCTCAGATTAGGCAGGGATGACAAAGCTGCCTCACAGAGTTGCAGTCCCCATGCAGAGGGGCCCGGGGCTCATGGCTGAGGACAGCACAGCTGCACCCATGCCAAGGAACGAGAGGAAGAGACATCTCCAGCTGCTGTGTACCCAAGGAGCTCCAGGCATCATCCCAACAGAAACCAGACACCTGGACACCAATGGGCTTTTTCCTTCAGGAGAAAAGTGATTCTGCAAGGAATTCCTTCAGAAATCCCATCACTATTTTAGCGCACCTCAGGGTGGGAGATGTATAAAACCAAGAGCTCAGCTGACAAGACCTCAGTCATGCGGGGGAAGCAGAAGGGAGCAGGGGGCTTGCAGTGCTACTGCTGCCACCCAAGCTCTGCACAGACATGACCAGAGGGGTGAGAGATGGACATCTGCTGTTTGCAGAATAAGCCATGAGAGGCAGCACCTGAAGGGAACCAGGACACAGATGGATACAGAATACAAAGGAGGCTGCTGCTGTGGTGCAGTGTATGGGATAACCGGAGCTCCGGTCCCCAGGACCAGCAGGGCTGTGCTGCAGCACTGGTACACTGAGAGGCTGCTCCTGTTCTCTCACAGAAGAGGAAACTCAGCATTTGCTTGGTTGACTTGGAGCCAGAAGGGGAGTGTATCCACAGGCCTGGGCTCTGAGGCACTGCTCTGTGTGCATCCCGGCAGGCCACGGTGCAGTGTGGAAGCAGCAGCATCTGAACCTCTTTTCCTGGTGCACTCAGAGCATCAGCCCCAGGCAGGCAGAAGGGCTGGTGGAGGGAGAAAGAGCAGTCCCTGCAGGTCTCCACACAGCAGGGACAGGCAGTGCAAGAGTGGCTCCTGCCAAAATACCCATCCCCTCCTGCACAGCCCCAGCTTCTGCTCTTGCTGCAGGAATCCCTGTGGCATCACGTGCTGCTGCAATGGCCTTCAGTGCTTCGGACACTAAATCCACCTGCAAAGTTGTTACCCTCCTGTTAGCACACTTGTTAATGACAACGATCAAGCAGCCACAAATCAAACAAGCCTTGATCACACCGTGGCTGCCCCATCCCTGGCAGTGTTCAAGGTCAGGTTGGAGGGGTCTTTGAGCAGCCTGGTCTAATGGAAGGTGTCCCTGCCCATGGCAGGGGTTTGGAACTGAATGAGCTTTAAGGTTACTCCAACCCAAAGCATTCCATGATTCTATGTTTTCAGACTGCAGAAGGTCCATAGGAAGAGCAGGGGTCATCAGTTACCCAGCCCCCATTAAAACACACCATGCTGCTCTGGAAAGCAGTGAGCTTTTGTCATACGTTCATTCTCCCATTTAGTGCTTTATGTAGACTGGATCCAGCACAGTTTAAAAACAACCTCCGTCCCCTTTAAGCTGACTGCTGTAACACCGGGGCTGTTTTACATCTTTTTCCCTAATAACAACCCACAGATGACTCAAAGGTGAAGCCCAGGGATCAGAAGTCCATTTCCCAGGTCCTTGTGCACCTCAGTGGTGTGAAGCATTTTACATCCTTGCAATGGAGCCCATTGCTAACACAGGCTGTGCAGACACACAGCAGCCTGCAGGCCTTGCACAGCCCAAGCCCCTCAGGCTCTCACAGCAGGCCGCTGGCTTGGCCATAGAGGAGCAGGGCAGGAAGAGCAAAGCCGGGCACACTGCTCCATCCAGATGTTGTGTAAGGAGTAAGGAGAGCTGAAAGCCACTAAGACCAGCACAGAGCTCATGTCGGTGTTTGGTTTTAGCTCCTGTTTAATTGCCTGGGTGCAGCTGAGGCCCAGGGTGCTGCGAGGCCTGGGCACCACGGCCTGCTGGATGGGGGGAAGGACAGGGGCTCTGGGGCCTCCGGAGAGGAGGGAGAAGCCAGAACACACAGGGCAGAGTTGGTCTCCTCACTGGAGCTGGGCCCAGCGGGATGGCACAGCAGAGCAAGCCCAGCTCCTGCAGCACGGCAGCTGTGTCTGGGCAGGCTGGCATGGCTGCACTTCACCCTTTGGTTCACACAGGGATTCTGGTCCAGCCGCTGCCACGCTCATGCTGAGGAGTAAAGGCAACAAAGACAACGGGTTATAAACTCACCTCCAGGTTCCTTGTCTTTGTTTCCTTCTGCTTGTCACTGGAGAACCAGGGCCAACAGCTGTAACCCCGAAGAACAGTCTTGTACCTGCAGTCCTACAGAAACAGGTACCCTCAGCAGAGCAGGATGAACCAGGTAAGGGAACACTGCTAAATCAAGGAGAGGTCCTCGACTATGCTTTAACCCACAGGAACTCCACTGCCAGCAAGGGGCTGTCAGAGGGTGGCTATGCTGGAATGGGGAGGGCAGGGGCATCACATACAACTGGCACAGGTCGGACACTTCAGGCTGCTGGGGCCATGTATAAACAGGACAAACAGATGCTGCACTGAGCTCATGTGAGCACAAGTAGTGCCACAATTCCTCCGCTACTGTGATCCCAACTGACAGTAATTAATTCAGATTCCATTTGTTGCTAGTTATGGTAAACCAGTCCTCTGCTTGGATTTTGGTTGTGCTTACCGACTCAAATGTGGCCTTAAATCAGTTATTGCAAAGGCTCCTTGTAACTTTTCAGGGTCAGCTCAGTTTACTTGTACCATCACCTGCATTTCTAAGAGCACAGTGAATGTGCTGAAGACAGAGGGCCCAGCACGGATCATCAGGGGACTCCTGGTAAATTCTTCCCATTGCAAGCTTGACCTTGCTTCTCCATCCAGTAAGCCTGATCGGATACACCTTACAGTTAATGTTCCTTTCTATTCCAAGAAGTATCTTTATGCCTTAGGATAAGGGGTCATGGGATGAGGCCTTGCTGAAGGGTTTCATCAGAGGTTACCCAACTATATGACCAATTCTTACGTATTCTGTCCTGTGAGATCTGCTCTTCCTCTTTAAAGCAAACACAGCTCAAACCCAAACCATTCAGTGTGTGAAGCAATAAATGGTGACTTGTTACAGGCGTTTTGTCCATTTCTACAGAAAAAGCATCTTCTCTGACCCTTCACTTGGAGGCAGATCTTCAGGTTTGTTCTCACAAAGACAAAAGCTGTGTGGTACCCCTTCACTAGAGGATACAGGTACAGGCGATTAACCTAACACGTTGGGGTTAGGCAACTGGAAAGTGATTCTACACAGGCTTAATTTTCAGCTGTCGGGGTTATTTTTATACCACTGGCTTCCTGCTTAGGATACACTTCGGTGAAAATAAAGCCCCTTCAGTACTCCTGTATTTAACAAGGCAAAATCCCTTCTTACCACCAGCGGTATTTCCTGTGCGCTGCTCAAGGCTAAAGAAAGAAATCTCTGAGTTGTCCCATAACTTGAACAAAACCCCAGAGGTCTGCATTGCCCAAACTCCTCAGAGCACACACACATGTGTGTCATCTGCTCAGGTCCAATGCCCTGTGTCACCAATGTCAATGTTGCTCCCTCTCCCTCCCTGGAATAAACTTCCCAAGCCAGTTTCTAGTTGACCTAGATTGGTTTATTTTAGTTGTACACTTTGTCCCTCACATACAGTTAAAGAGTCCTTTACTGTTAGATTTCTACAAAAATATCCATTTTTCAAAAGCAGAAAAAGAGGGAAAGATATATTTTAATATATAAAAGGAAAAAAAGCTAAATCTGACATTTAATTATATTCTTAAAAACATTCCAGTCTATTTACACGTGTGTAAAAAAAACCAAAGAAAATCTCCAGGTCTCTTGTGAGAACGTGTGCCTTGCAGGGGTTTCCTTTGTTCTCCTGACACTAAAATCTTTTCACTACTTGTCATATTCCTGTATTATTGCCTCAAAAGACAGCATAAATAAGTTTTAAAAGGTTTGTTCCAAACCAATGGGAGTCTGAGGGAAGAGCAAAGAGAAGAAGAGAGTCAGCATTGAAATTCAAAGCACAATATTAAGCTGCAGATATAAGACAGTGGAGAAAGGAGAGCAAAAGCTACGAGAATTTCGAGTATGTGCTGCTGACTGGCAGAACCCATCACAGATCCTTCTTGGAACTGCACCAACTACCACGTTTTGCAGCCAAATTTGGGGTCTGTTCTTAGTTAATTTAGTCACTGTGCTCAGGGACTGAAAGTTTTTGCTGTCATTGTTACACAGTGCATCTTCATTGCAGTACAACTCCCTATTGCCTGGTGCCAAATAGGAGATACAGGCAGGGATTCTCCACTACCTTGATGATGAACGAAGCATGCTCCAAAGGACAGCACTCACTTTAGATAATGCAGAAAGGTCAGTCATGAGGAATTGGGAAGGAATCACAGCACAGTTCTGGCTGCTGTTTCACACATAGGAGGAATGAAATCTATTGGCAAAACTGCTACAGGTAAAAAATAAGCAACTCCAGCCTATTGGAAATGCTCAGATCAGCTTCCCAGGTAAACAAATTGAAGCCTGATGCGACGCTACTAAACTAATTGAGTTACTCCAGCTTCCCACTGGTTTAAACTAAGGTTAAAATTCCTTAACAATAAGCAATGTATGGCTAAATACTTACATCGTAAATTCACTTTCCTAAGGCATTCAGTGACACCTGTAAGACGCTGCTTGACTCTCGTGTTTGTATGCTCTTTGCCAAATCACTAAAAGAGGACTTGTATCAAATATTAAAACAGTAAATATGTAAAAGGCAATACAGAATTACATATAATGCTTTAAACCTCGTCATTTAGAATAACCAGGTGAAGAATCTTTTTTACGCAGCGTCTGGAGTAACTTTACACATACCAAGCTTGAAGGGCTTCTTTCCTCTGCAGCATAATATAAAATCATAAAAAAGATAAGAAAGCGCTCAAAGCAGGTGTATACCTTGTGGATCTAAGGTAGACACATCCAGAAGATGCAGCTTACTGAGCAGGGCATATGGATGCCCTGCATACAAACACTGCTCCCTAACTATGGAAGAACACTGCTCTCAGTATGTGGAAAAATGAAATTCCTGCATTACTGCATCACTGAAGATGGGGAATGATGGGGGAAAAATAACAGCTGGAACAGTAAAACAGAGGATAATGTTCCTATACATAAAGCAAAATACACACCAAGCTCTGTATCACTTTCATAGCAACATTTTTTACCTTTCTGGAGCAGTGAAGAAGCCCCTCAAGTGCACCCGAACTCCTATTTACAAACTGGATAGGAAAAGGTTGTGTATACACTCATTTAACAAATCACCTCTCCTAGGCTGAAAAGTTCTTTTGTCAAGAAAACTACTGAAAACAAAAACTGTGTACAAAAATATAAATATCTTTACAGTCTGTAGGCCCTTCCCATCCAGCAGCTGAACAGTGAAGAGCATCTATAGGTTATTGAGTAAGCAGTGGCAGAGAGGAATAAAAAATACATCTTGCAATTCAATACTGCCCTATTTCCCTGGTAATGAGCATTTTTGTTGACTTTTATTTTTTGCTATACACAGCTTGTGCAAATGCAGTGAGAAACCTCTGAGTACCTTTCCTGAATTCATAAAGAAATGGAAGGTTTGGAAAGATATACACATTTTCATATATACATTCACATATACACCTCGCTCATTTATGCTGGGCTACTACAGCCCAGAAAGAGTCCTGTATTTTCATGAAGCAACACTTCCTATTATAATTCTTTTTGAAGAACAGAGGAAAGAAAACAAGAACTGGGAAAGCACTCATGCTACTTCAGCAGTGCCTTTAAGGATGCAGCAATTAGGGTGCCCAAGTTTCTTTCTACTGTCTGTAATTTTTCCTTCCAGATGCCTTAAGCATCCAGGGAGGGAGTATCCGTCTAGGGGCAGGAGGCCAAAGTGAGGGTGTGGAGGTTTTTAGCAGTTTTACTAGAGTCCTACTTTTAATTACACTGGGAAATATCCTTTCCTTCCCCATGTAGTGAGAGTTGTTTATGAAAATCTGTGCATAAGCTTCTATAAAGATCTCTGCCAGAGAACTAGCTAGCACCATGGAACAAAAACTATACACTTCAACCTGTCAGACCTCCCTTCCATTGCTCCAGGTAACAGGTTTGACAGTAACCACAATCTCATTTCTGCACATTCATCATATTCTGCGAACACTAACACCAGCAAATGTGAACAATCCCATTTCTGCATAGATCATTTGCCTGGTACAAAAGCAAGTAATTCAGATTTTATCACCCACAGGACAGTTACCTCCCTATTTGCAGGGGGAGAAAAATTTAACTCAGTCCTTTGACAAACTGTTCTGTAAGGGACCCAGTTCTGGAAGGATACCATGTGCCCAGCAATGGTTATAAATTATCTTTGCTTTGTGTAAAGGGGAAAGAGAACACGCCGAATACAACAGTGAGGTAAAAATATGCCAACATGCTTTAAGTTTCGTAGCACTTAGTTCTCAGTTTTGGGCCTGCCCTCAGTTGAGCAGAGTGCTGATGCCAGGCAGAAAATGGAAGTGTTGTAAACACAGTAGGCTGCTGAACTCCGACCCCGGATCATGCTGCTCCACATCTCCATTCCAGTCTCTGATAAAAAAAATACGCATTTATTTGCCTGCAGAATTTGGAGGCAAGGTCCCAGTAGTATTCAGTTTCATAACCACAGGAGCTAACATGGGCATCACTTTGTTATCCTGTCCTTCTTGAACAGCTTCAGGTAATGAAGATTTTACCCCACTGGGTACCAGTTTTGCAACCACAGGTGCCAACAAGGGCATCACTTTATTACTCTGCCCTTCTGAGTCCACTGGCAGACTTGCCACTTTTAAACCAAGTGGTGCCAGCTTGGGCATGGGCCTCCACAAAGCATCAGCATTACTAGCTTCTGGATTACTTTTCATCTGCAAAACCGGTGGAGTCACATTAGTGGTCTCCGCCAAGGCTGTTACAGTTTTGTCACTCCCACCACTGGTTATGGCCAGATTGGGAAGTGGATCCTTCATTTCAGCACCTATTACTATCTTTAAAACATCTGCTTCAGATGAAGGCTCCCCAGAGTTCTTGTCCCCATCAGTGAGGTCATCGTCTTCCAGGTGCAGCAGGAGAGGGCTTATAGAGCCACCACCCTCTGGAACTTCAGCAAGGTCCTTAAAACTGCCTCCCAAATGGCCAAACTGGAAGGAAGACCCACCTGCAGTGGTGAGATCACCAGACGTTCCCCGACGGGCTTCTGTGCCTTCATGAGAGAAGTCCGAGTTCAGAGTGGTGGGCAGCTCTGACATTGCTGAAGCATCGTCGTTCAGCTGCTGATTGAGAAAGGCAATCTCATTGAGCAGTGATGTGAGGGTTTCATCAGTATCATCGCTCTCCTCAATGCTGCTCAGTAACTCACTTGCATCCAGTTCTGCTTCCTCCATTGCAGATGCTACTTTCCTCAATTCCATTTCTATCCTGGAATCTTTGATCTGCAGCTTGCGGAAAGGCAATTCTTTAGGTTTTAACCTTTCCCCTCCAGGATCACTGTCTTTCCTCCTGGCTTGGCTCCCTACAAACTCACCAATGCAGAGCTTTTTGCTGAAGGCCTCAGGAGGTTCCTTTGTACATGACACATTTCGGAGCTGGGGAAAGCCATCTTTATTTTCCAAGAAAACTTTTGTGGGACCTGTGGTATTTCTTCCATCACCACCACTGTCACCAGGACACGGTTTAGCTTTTTCTTCTGAAAGGATGCTGTCACTCTTCCTACTTTCCACAGATGCTACAACTGATTTCTCAGAAGCCTGAGTACCCACAGCTGCGGTTGTATTAAAGTTTTTGTTGCTGTTCAGGTTTAGACCCATGCTTACCTCAGCAGCCAGTGACGTTACATTAACAATCTTTGGCATCATGAATGAATCTTCACTTTCTGCAAAGCCAAACAAAGCAACATCCATCAGGAGCCACACTAACTGCAAGATAACTCTTAAGTATTAATTGCTCATTTTCAAATCTTCCTAAAGCAAGCTGCTATTTGCAATTTAAACTGCTACACAGTTTTGGTCAAGCAAAGCCTTAAAACACTAATAGGTCTACTTTTAACTGGCAGAACAAGAGCAAGCTCTTCAGCTTACCCATGTACAGCACTCAGTCCTGAGAGTGCCCTCTCAAAGGGGCAGCAGAACTGGCTGGACATGGGAATGGGCTGTGCCAGAATAGGAAGATGGATGTAACAGGCGAACAGCCCACCACCACTTGGCACTGCAGCTTCCTTATGTCACAGACACATTCCAGTCCCTGCTTACTCTCATTTCACTGAGGGCAAGGAAGCTCAGGGAGGTAAAGTCAAAAAGCTCTCATCTATAATCCCCTCGAGGCCCCTCTAAGCTGTTCAAAACATTTAATAGTGATTTTCTTTGAATACCCAGACAGTGATACCTACCATTACTTCCTAGTGAGAAAACAATTTACCTTCATCTTTGCATGGCTAATGTTCCCTGCATGCAAGCAAAAAGATGCATGAAAAAGAGCCTACCTGAATGGGGCTCTGTAGCTGATACTACTGCTGAGGGCACTGGGTTTCCAGCAACAGTTGACAGTGTAATAGGAATGGTAGAGTTAGTTAGGATTCCTTTTACTTGGACAGGAACAGTTGATCCTGGTAGCTGAATCATCACAGAAGCAATACCTTATCCAAGAAAGGGGAATGAGGGTGAGGTGGAAACAAAAGCCTTTCAGATACTCAGTTAAGCCTGGAAAATAAGAGCCTTGCACTTCTAGACAAGAGTTTACACTGTAACATCCTCTGAAAGTGGTAAAAAGTAGAAATATGGATTGGTTAGGTGACTAAGACACCTTCCCTAGGTATCCCTAGTTTGGAAATAGTGAAAATCTAACAGATTTTACTTACCTGCTGATAAATGATACCTTGACATAATTATACCCAATCTCTCTTATACAATCAGGTTCTACCTCAATTAAGTTGTGAATAAAAACCCCCAAAATGAAAGTAAAAATTAAATAACCTGTTACTTTTTAAACTGCTGTGCACACCTAAAAACAGCATTACACTGATTTTCGTCAACATGCTCTCGTGATCATACCTGGCTGTGCTGTCATAGCAGTAGTGACAGCTCGAGGCTTTAATTCAGCTTGCAACAGAGTGGAAGGAACGGCCGCTACCTGCCCTGGTACCAGTGGGCTCTTCAGTGTAAGCACCTGTCCCTGTGGAGTCATCACCAGGCTCGCAGCAGTTAGTGTGAGAGAGGATGAGGTGTCTTCTACAAAAGACACATGTAAATTGGTTAATTCATTCTGGCACAGCACCCTCAATGGCAAATGATACCTGTGATCTGGTGTTTAGTACAGCAGTGGAAGGAAGTACAGCTAGAAGGTTTACAAACCCCAGATACCAAATTGTGATGCCAAACTTCCCCAGGACTGAACAAAAATAAGGCCTGGTAAACCAGAATGACTGGTTGGTTCTAATAGCTTGTAGACCACTTAAATAAGGTCTATTTATTATTACCAAAATAAGAAACATTACCAGATCCTTACAGAGTATTATAGTTGTACTACCAAGAAAGTTTGTATTTCTCCCATCCTTTTGTTCCTTTCCTGCGTTTCTCCTAGAATGATTTGGGTTGGAAAGGACCTTAAAGATCATCCAGTTCCAAACCCCTGCCATGGGCAGGGACACCTTCCACTAGACCAGGTTGCTCCAAGCCCCGTCCAACCTGACCTTGAATGTTTCCCATCATTCCAAAACTCAAAGTCTCATTCACCTGAAGACCTTGGTAGTGCTGGTCTCATCCTTGCTGAAAACAAATGGTTTCCAAACACCTATTGTATGGACACTTCCTGGTCTTGTGCTCAACTGTGCTTCAAGAATGAAGCTGCCTACACAAGCAGCCTAGCATCCTGACCTCCCATGGGTGCTGCTTCAATGTGTGTCTCCCCTTTATGTGAAACATGCATCACTTTTAGCCCACCTGTGGCACGGACTCCTTTCCTGGCAAGTATCAAGGGCTTGCCTCTTCTATTTGTCATAGCCATTTCAGGAAGCTCTCTGGAAGGAGCTGAAGTTTCTTCTCGCTGTGTGCTAGCAGCTGAGCTTACAGCAGATTCCTCTGGTTCAACTTGTTTCTTTTTTTGTGCTTCGACTGCTTTTTGTTTGGCATAGATGTATTCTAGCTTCTTCAGGACAACCTCTTCAGTCTTCCCTACAGGAAAATTATCAAAGAGTCAACCTAACTTCAAACTCTCTTACCAATACTGAAGAGCTGAAGGCAGAACTAAAAATCTATTGACATCATTCAGCTACTGAACACAGTAACCACCACTTCCACCAAGTAAACAGCATACTTAGTAACAGAGGGAAGCAATTACATATTCATTCCCACTTTTTATTTCTTTAGGAACATCGACACATTTCAGAACTTATCTGCAACTTCGATGAGCAGAAACCAGCCTGGACAAGCAACAGCTCTTGATGAGCAACTACCATTTGAATAATAGAATAGTTAGGGCTGGAAAGGACTTTAAGATCACCTAGTTCCAACCCCCTGCCATGCGCTGTGACACCTCCCACTAAACCATGTCATCCAAGGCTATGTCCAACCCGGCCTTGAACACCGCCAGCAATGGAGCATTCACAACTTCCCTGGGCAATCCATTCCAGTGCCTCACCACCCTTACAGTAAAGAATTTCTTCCTCAGATCCAAACTAAACTTCCCCTGTTTAAGTTTGATCCCATTACCCCTTCTCCTAACACTACAGACCCTAACAAAGAGGCCCTCCCCAGTATCCTTATAGCCCCCCTTCAGACACTGGAAGGCTGCTATGAGGTCTCCACGCAGCCTTCTCTTCTCCAGAATGAACAGCCCCAACTTTCTCAGCCTATCTTCATACGGAAGGTGCTCCAGTCCCCTGATCATCCTCATGGCCTCCTCTGGACTTGCTCCAACAGTTCCATGTCCTTTTGATGTTGAGGACACCAGAACTGCACACAATACTCCAAGTGAGGTCTCACAAGATCACCTCCCTCGACCTGCTGGTCACACTCCTTTTGATGTAGCCCAGGATACAGTTGGCTTTCTGGGCTCCAAGCGCACTCTGAAGCAGGCTCATGTTCGTTTTCTCATTGACCAACACCCCCAAGTCCTTCTCCGCAGGGCTGCTCTCAATCTCTTCTCTGCCCAACCTGCAGCTGTGCCTGGGATTGCTCCAACCCAGTCATGGTTAAACTTCATGAGGTTGGCATCAGCCCAACTCACAAGCATGTCAAGGTCCCTCTGGATGGCATTCCTTCCCTCCAGTGTATGAACTGAACCATACAGCTTGGTGTTATTGGCAAACTTGCTGAGGGCGCACTCAATCCCACTGTCCATGTCACTGACAAAGACATTGAGCAAGACCGATTCCATCACCAATCCCTGAGGGACACCACTCGTTACTGGTCTCCAGCTGGACATTGAGCCATTGAGCACAACTCTTTGCGTGC
>JASSUY010036154.1:25252-70047 GCA_032466535.1 Forpus xanthops
CAACCAGCCCTTCCCTGTTGGTGAGGACAAGGTCAAGCATGGCACCTCTCCTTGTCGGCTCCTCTATTACTTGCAGAAGGAAGCTGTCTTCCACATAACTGAGGAACCTCCTGAACTGCTTGTGCTGGGCCGTACCATCCCTCCAACAGATATCAGGGTGGTTGAAGTCCTGTTCTCCCTTTAACCCTGATCCACAAACTCTATATTCACTGCTCATCTGTTCCCAGACAGAGTTCCACACTCTCCAGCCTATAGTATCCACAGCTGTGAAAAAATCTCACATCTCTTCTACTGATTATTGTATGACCACCAGACAAAACATTGTGTTTACTTGGTATGAAACCTCTTGGACTAATGGATCCTTCACTCAAATGACATTTAGAGGTAAACTAACAGTTCACCATTAGCATGAGACCTGTAACCTTAAACAATCACAAGGATTTTATATACAATATGTTTTCTGCAGATGCACTCAATTTAATACAACCGATGTTCAAAACCCAATATTTACTTGTTTCCTGCTCAGTATTTATGTCCTAACATCATGGTCTCTCTTAAGTCTATAGTTAACTAACTCTTCTTGAGAGAGGATTGTTTTTCCCTCAACAGTTTTGAGGTACTTCACTAGGAATGCAAAACTTACTTTGTGAAGTTATCTGCTTTCATTCCTTGCACCCAAAAGGCCCATCATACATTTCTGGATTAAGATGAGGGTTCACCTAAACATTTTTATTAAGAGTAGCTCAAATATACATGAGTATACATCTCACATAAATATGTAAGATTTAAGTATCTTTCATTTCTACTCTACAGGGAGTCTCCTGCTCTTATTCTCAGACAGTAAGAAAATTGGAAGAAAATTTATTGCTTTGCTTGTTCACATACATATTGGCACTGGCTAAACATGTGTCACAGCTTTCCTAAGCCTTCAAATGAGACACAAAGACACAATAAATACAACACAGTTTTGTCTTGAATGAGTAGCAGCTCAGAATATACTGCACTTCTATGGACAAAACTGTCTTCTTCTAGACACTACTAATACTAGTCCTCAGAAGAGGAGTAAAAGGACTGTTATTTGCACAGGAGTCAAAGGTTTTGGTGCTGATCAAAGACAGCTGCGTATGCTTGTGAGGCATTTAGGAGGATGACAGTGTCAGAATGAAGTGACTTCCCCAAGCACACTTAAGCGTAACCAGTGCAGAGGAAGCCAATCCTGTGGCTGGCAGTACAGAGATCATGCTACTTCCTTTAGGCATAAAGGAAAACAAAAGCAGTTCTTATCAGTCTGATGAGTATATCCCTGAGTCAGAGCTTTGGCACCAAGAGTCTAAATTTTAAGTGAACTAAAGACCTACCTGGATCTACTAAGGATCCCTCTGTTCACTCCATTCACTCCTACTCTTAAAAGCCTTTTTCATTATTCCAACTAGTCTATATCCAAAACCAGTCTCACCTGAAAGCTTGGACACTTTTCGAATCAAAACATCTTGCTTGCGCATCAGTAAGTTCTTCTGTCCAATAAATTTATCTGCCTGATCAGTCAATCCTTGGATTTCTTCATAGGCCTAGAAGAGTGCCAGGGAACTGATTTATAAACCAATGATACCCAAAACAATGGAATCATTTTCTTTCCCAGAAACCTTTACAAAATTGATTTAGACATTTTCATCATCTTGAGACACCAGGACTCAGAGAAAGCATGGGAGGTACCATGGAATGCCAGCTTTCCCTCAACACAAGCTCGAAAGTCATAAACATCTTGTTCATCCTTCCTCCAAAATACAGCTAAAGAAAAACACCTCCTACCTCACAATTTCAAGGTGCAGCTGATAACCATAATTATATATCTACATCTTTTATTTTCTTTCCTGTCATTTACAGTTTTACAATGAAGTTTTTTAATGTCAACATAATACATAATGAAATGCTATCTCCTTCTGCATTAAAAAGGGAGGACTTGGATGTATTTCAAAATCGCCTGATGTACACAGTAAACCACTGAGCAATTAGGACATAACTTTCCACCTTTAAATTCACAAAGACTACAAGGAGAGGGCTAATCTGAAAAAATGTGTCTGTGCCATCAGATTAAGCTTTCAGGGATACAGATTCTTTCAGCTATTGTTTTATTCTAGAGTTCTGAAAAGTGACAGAAGCTCGCTATTCACAGTATTACTGGGACTCACTCAAGGAGTTCATATTGGCTTAATTACTCTGTCCACATTAAACTCCTCCTTACTTGTGCTTCAACATACTTACTTGCTTAAGAATGTAGCATTTGGAGACCTTGGGCAGGTTGTGTAAGCCCAGAGCTCTCTTCAACTTCTCAAAGAGATCTCTCATTTCGTTACGTCGCCGGCGTTCATTCGCTGTGTGCGTCTGGCGGTAATGAGCAAAGGCTTCTGTTACTGTCTTCAGCTTCCTGTTCCAGAGTTGATGTTTCTGCTGGAGAAGTAACCGCATTGACCAGTTTAAATGAAAAAGCTAATTTAATGGCAAGCAGTGTTCAGATGCATGCCTGATATACAAGATTTATACAGACGCCTGAAGATTTCATGTCATGCTATTCTGTTGTTAGGTCTCCATGAAATTTCAGTGTCAGAAGCACAAGCAATAAGCATGAAATGCTGACCAACAAAAAATGACCAACATAATCACATCAACCCTAAAGGAAAAGGTCATGAGCAGTTCCTCCTATTCACAAGCTTTTACTGTTTGCAATACAAGGCTGCTTAGGTAAATCATAGGATTACAGCACAATCACACATGTTTTGAGCCAAATCTTTCTTCTTGTTTTCTTGTCAGAAAGAGTCTACTAAAGAATGAAGCAGTCTCATCAAATACAGGAGGCCTGAAATCTCCTCTGGAGTTAAACTAGTTTGATTTCTGTTTTGTTTCAATGGGCCAAGAGACATTGTAAGAAGAATGTGAAAGATGACATTGAAACTTATCAGACATCTACTAAGAAACAGGCTCTGATTTTGAATTCGCATAAGTTTCCAAAAAGGTTGACAGGCAATAAGCATAATTACTAATCTCTACAGATTCAAAGGTTCGTTATTTCATCATTACTCCTACTGGGCATTAGGTTTCTTTCAAGGAAGGGCCTCATGCCATAAATTCAAGGGTAGGAAGAATAATACATAGAGAAGGTGAAGGAGGCAGAGCATCATGGTACCCATCTCCGTCTCAGGCAAAAGCATACACATCAGTCTGCTCTAAGGTACAAGACTTACACCAGGCCCACCCCACCACAACAGGTAGCTCTAGATCTGACATCAAGTACATCACAGATAATCATCATGGACAGTTAGTGCAACTGGCTTCAAAGCCCCCCGAAAATACAGCATACGCTTCAGAAGGATTGCAGGGAGTTTTGGTTTGAAAGGATTCTGCCTAGATACATATAATTTCAACTACTGGTATCAGAAATCCTTTTGCCCAGTGCTGAGCCTATGTAACTACATGCTATCCTCTTCAACACATGAAAGGAATTTCTCACTTGTTCACTCTTAAGTGTGCTATAAAAATCATTTATGCCAAGAACACAAAAACTAAGCAAACACACTAATAAAGGAAAGGCAGATACTCCTCCCATACATAAAGCTGTGTCTCAAACCCACTGTTTCCAATAGCAGTCCTTTTTCTTTAAGGAGATTTGGACTGAGTCCCTGCTCCACCCCCATACATATTTGTTTTCTTGCATTTAATCATGAATTTAAGGAAGGTAGATAAACTGCGATAAAAAGCTGCACTTGAGATGAAAGTTTATCTTTACAATGGAGGTGTGATACCAAAAGGAAAGAGGAGAGCAAACATATACCTTCGAAGGATTTTCTGATAAGTTTTCATCCGAAGAACTACGAGCATGGTATCTGGAAAAAAGGCAAAAAGTTTTTCCCAACACTACTCATCTCATGCACTCTAGCCTCATAAACCACATTCCAACAGCTTAGATTTGCTCATTATCATCCTTGAAATTAACTCTTCCTTGTGTAAAGACATAAAAGCAGGATATAGTTGAGCTTCAAGAAAGTGAACTCTATCTCCAATGCCATTATCCTGAAAGCTCTGAAATTAACCCATAGTGCAAAAAGACAGACTGTTTCACTAAATGCCAAAGAGAATAAAGTCAGCCTGTGACTGTCAGCTGCAGAAAGTACTGCTTTTTAAAATGGTTCTTTCTTAAAATGAACAAGCAACACAGGTTCAATACAAATGGCATAGCAATCCCGCCCCCACCAAGAGCAACCAACCAAACCCCTCACATTTCTTACTATTCTAATATATAACAACTTCCTCATATCTCAGGAGCTTCAGGAAAGAAAGAACAATGCACATTTGAAACAATTATATTTACAAACACGACATCTGTTTCTCACTGAAATCTTCACAATTTATAGCAAAGTCACTATCTAAGGTGAAGGATGAAAAACCAGGAACGATGTCGGAAGTATATATCATTACCCAATGGATTTTTCAGTTTCTAAAAAACAAAAAGTCTTCAAACAGAAAGAACCGAAGATGTAACATTTCCCATTCTTTCGTTTGGTGCAACTGAGCAACAGCCATGACCATCCTTGCATACCTCAAGTAAACCATGTTTTTACTTTGAACCTTATCATTATAAATGTGATGGCAGCAACAGTAACAAGCAGGCAAAAAAAAACCCAGAACAACAAAAAAAAGCCAAGCTACCCAACCACGGCAGACTATATGTGCATAAGAAAATACTTTCTTTGCTGGGGCAAAAGCCCCAAAGAAAAAGCTTTCACTTACAGGATGAGAGATTAAGCCAATGACTGCTCCTGCCTAAAAATAACAAGTCCACCAGCAAAATAAACAAAGCTTGTAAAATCACATTTAAAGCAAAGATGGTCCCACTCATATTCAGCTTGCAGGAAGAGGCAATTCACTCATAATAAATGTACGTTACAAATACACATCCCCATAAACAAAATAATTAGAGGGGAGGGCAAAGAAATGAAAAGGCCAAAGATACCTTGAATCTACTCTTGGTTCTGACAGCCCCATCCTCACGGACACTGGGAAGCACCAGTGCTCGAGAAGGTCTGTCACAAGCCTTGCTTTACCTTACCATCACATTAAACCTGTTGTTTAATGGGTTCATTCAATGCCAGCTCACCCATCAAATACAAAGCTTTAGTGCTCTCCAAGGATGCTTACTTCTGTTGGGAAGGTTGGATATTAGCAGCTGTGGCCTTCAGACGGGCAATGTTAATCTTCTCTGAAAGCTCCTCCACGGTCTCAATGTCCACCTGCTCGTCATCATCACTGTATTCACGCGCTTCCTGGAACAGGTTTTGTTTCGTTTTTTAAAATGAGTATCTACTTAGCAATAGAGCTCAGGCCAAAACAGTTTCACTTCAGTCTCAAAAAGAGATTACATTAGAACATTAAGAAGCATTTAAAAAAGTCAACATCTCCAGCTATGCTGGCCAATAAACAGTGCCAGCAGGTGGTTATCATAACTGTCACCTCCAGGAATTCCTCCGTTAGCAACACTGCATAATGAACTTGAGTAAGGGCAAAACCCATCTCTCTCCTTTATGCTTTTACTATGGATTAGACAAAAAGCTTTCACAGGGCAGAGCTTCCCTGCCTCCATTTTCAAATAAGATCAAACTTATCTGTAAAACTCAACTACTGTAGACTCTTGCTAATTCACATTCTTTTTGATATGAGTTGGGATAATTATCAGTTTGGTAATGGTCTTTCATACGTAAGAGAGCAGCAGTCAGACATCATACAGCCACTTCTTGGGGTCATAAAGTTAACTGCTTACATGCTGTATGATTTTGGCTTTTCCCAAAACACATCCCAATCATTATTTTAAATACTTATGATATTCTGAAGACTACTTTTTCTCCATGCTTGCCTGCCCAAGAAAACTGGCTACCATATGTGAAGACTGAGAAAGAGAACCGCAGTGCTGTAGCAACTACAAGAGTTAAATATCAACCTTGTGGCCATTTGTAGGTGCTCCCTTCCCTGTAAAAAACCTTACTCAACCCATTTTTTGTATTACAGCTTTTAATGGAAGGGCTTGTGTTTTTTTTTTTTATTATGATCTTTGGTCTGCTAACAGAATGCAGAACTCTTTGTCCTCCTTAAGTAAGAAAATGTAATTTTACTTCCATTCTGTACTCTGTTTCACCCAGTTCCCTGAACTAACACAATCTTCTCCTCCTATTTGTCTCTTCCGATTTGCCTTCTCTTTGTCCTTGTTTTATTTCTTTTTGAGGGGCTGAAACCTCCTCCTCCTCTGAACTGAATACTTACCCGAGATTGATGCAAACAGTGTGTCACAAAAAAAACACTAAGTTCAGAAGAGGTAAACAATGAAATACTGTCCAGTACTAGATCACTAAGTGGCCCCTAATAAATGCTTTTCATGGTACTGATTATTTAAAGTTATCTGCAACTTGCACTGAAGTTTTAACAAACTCTGATAAGAAAGAAGAAAGTACTGTGCTTACTCAGCTGACCACAGATTAGGCTACATACAGCACTATAACAAAACCAAATGAGCAACCTAAATTGCCACACAGGTGTAACTAAGGAATAGTTAAGGATACACATTTCCAATCACCAGTTATGAAGTGCACACCTGTGAAGTCTGTAGCTACATTAAGGGACCAAACACTACGTCCTAGCTGGTAATTTCCTTTTTGATAGAGAAGCGTGTTCCTTAATGTTTGAGATAGTATTTGGTGTCTTCGTACTGATTAAACACAACCTTCTCTTAACCAGAAAAAAACATAAAAACAACTCCAAAACCTGCAACCTGCAGCAGGGTTATCTAAAATCTAAAGAATACCATACAAAATGCCACCACCTTTGTTACCGACATCACAGAGTAGCCATGACCGTGAATCATTCTGCCACATAAAATTATCAGTACTTTTTAAACCTTGTGTAGTAAATACACCATCTCCCATGGCTGTGTGATTAAGACTCGGGAAAACTGAAAACAGAATCTGTGTGAAAAATAAGGCAAATTTGCCCTCCTTTAATAAAGGCTACACTGGGGATACAACCTTTGTAAAATATAGCAAATGTGCACTTAGCAGCAATGTAGCCTTCAGTAAAATACATAGCGTATTGTGCATTTATATATACAAAAAAGGGCATATATATATATAAAAAAGTGTGTGTATATAGTACATATATTTTAGTGTCTACATACATACACACATATGCGATACTGCCTGTAGAATCTTCCAGTCTTTTAAGGAAAATCAATCCATGCAGTACCCTCCCTATATAACACAACTGCTAAATATTCCCAAGTCTTCCATCACCTTCCATTCCTGTCATGAGGTACCCTACAACGTGTTGGTAGCATAGATTCTGTGTAGAACATGGTATAAACTGACAAACTACTCACTTGCTCATACCTCTTCCTCTACTATGTTTCACCAGAAGTATTTTGGTACTTCAAAGGAAAGTGATACTCAGGTTATCAGCTGCTAGATCTGAACAGAAAAGCATTCCCACTTCTGCAAGTTGCTATTCACACTCCCATGTTACCTCTCTGCATGTAAAAAGTCAAGTCTTTTGAAAAAGAAAGAAAAGAGCAAGGAGAGTGATGAGCAATTACTACACTTAAGAGATCAATCTCTCTCACTTTGAAGTATCTTCCAAAGATATTTTTAACACGTGCTGACTTTAAAGACATCATTCTTCCCTTCCTAGGAAAGCAGCTCTGATCTTTGGTAAGTTCTGTATTTGGCAAGGAGGCAAGTCATTGTACTACAACTAACTTCAGAGGTTTCTTGCAGCTTTCCTTCAGAGAAGCTATGAATCTAGGTTATGCCATGACAGTTCTTGTTACACGGAGCAGCATGGAGGCAAACCAAATTCTCTTCTGACTTTGAAAGTATGGTATTGGCACTGTTAGGAACTTAAGGAAGTACTGTTTCTCTGTGCACAAAAGCCCATAAAATCCTTATTTGTTTCATCTTGTAAATACTCCCTCACAAAGACTCGTTTACACTGGGACCAGGTAGAGCATAGAGAACACAAACTGCCTTAAGCAAGGAAGCAGTGCATCACTTTGAACTTGACATGCTGGTCAAGAGCCCCCCAAAAAGAGCAGGAGAATGAAAGTCAGGAGACACCACGTCCCTTGGACTGTGGTGAGGTCCAACCACATACTGCTTGCAGCCTAGATCCAGAACACATACGCATAAGGGCTACTGAGATTGAGTTAAGACTACATTGCATTTCAGCATAGGTCTCATGTTATACAGAACGGCTCTCAAACACTGCCTGTGAACAGTATGCAGCTTTTCCATCGCTGTCAAGTGGCTCTATATACTCACAGGATCTTAACAAGTCCAAGTTCTACTTGGATGTAAAATCTCACTCTACGAGTGTCTCCTGTGCAAACAGACAGCAATTTCTCAACAACTCCTCACATTTACCTCACTTGCTAGAGACTTTGTTGAGATCCAGTTTTCATGAACATGAACAACTTTTTGGATGCCTTTTTTTTTTAAGGAATCATTTTGTTCTTAAGACAATAGATGCACCCAAGTTGGATTTAAATCAATTCTGCAGCTGCCCCATTGAAAAGCAGAGACCTGACCCACTTGCACAAAGTCATGGAAAGGCAGGAAAATCAAATACACAACTCAAGTTTTTTTAGAAGTTTTTAATTGCTATGCCAGCAATCACAGAACAAACTAGAGGATGCACCAGAAGACCCAGAGAATTCCAAGAATTCCTCAGACGAGAAGAAGAACATAATCTTCAATGTGAAATTAAAGTCTATCAACTGGTAAGAGTGGAGGGAGGCAAAGCGAAAGAGAAGTTGGAAGATATCAAAACCGCACCATCTCCCCAGACACAGCCCTTCTGCTGAGCTACAACAGGTGACGTGAGAAGGAAAACCATCATAAAGCCAGAGAAGGAAAAAGAACTGGCTGAAAACAAACTAATATTCAAAGATACTATTTACAGACCTACCAAATAGATACATGCCATTACATTGCAAGTACTCCATGTGCAAGAAGTACAGGGTTAATGCAGTTTTACCAGGACACATTTTTATTACAACATGGTTGTATTTCATTATACATAAAATACTTCTTGTCTGCTCCCCTGGGTCACCCATAAATCCTCCTTGATGCTGGAAGCCTCCTGATATTTTCTCCAGCTTTTCCATTTTACATAGTGTCATTGCTGTGTTCTAAATGCAAGAGATGCATACTGCTTTTCTTCAGTGAGCACGACTGCTATCTAAACTACATTTAGACATCATTACACTGCAGGGAAGGAGGACATGCAGGGTAGCTCAAAAGATGCTACAATCTGAAGAGTCAGGGGAAAAAAACCTCAAGAAATGTGCTTGCTGTATGAACACTATCGTGGTAAAGCTTCCCAGTGCTGACAAGTTACACTGTGCTAATCAAAGGGTTGATAATAATTACCCAGCCAGAGCTGTTCTCATGGTGTAACTTTCTGCATGTTCTCATACCAGATAAATGGTATTCAAAACCTGAGATGTGACAGCTTTTTCATGAGACATGGAAAAAATAGAAAGTGGGAAAAAGGAAGAAAGACAATGAAAATAAACCTCTCCATTGCCCATCAGGAACTTCACACCTCGAACTTTACAAATCCTGAATGTGAACATATGGAAAACAGAACATATAACTTCTATCATTCTTACATCAACAAAGGGAAAAATGCTTCAGGATGGTCTCTTTCCTCTCCGAGTTCCTAACAAAAGGGAAGATATCACAATTGTGAAGATCATCAGAAGTGAAGTTCTGCCACAAGAAGTTATTCCTACACATGTTCTGACAACCTGCCATAGGTTGAACCCTACTCATAGCCCAGCATGACTCCTTGTCAGAGTGCAAAGCTTCTAAGATGCGTGTGGATGAAGTCCTACCTTTCTAGCATCTGTCTCTCCATAGGTCCTGTAGTTATAAAGCTTCTAAATGCCTCTGAGGTTCTGAGAGTAAAAATTACCTTAGGAACAGAGACACAAGAGAAGCAATTCCACACTACAATTGAAGTTCCAAGGCTGCTGCAGAAAGGTCAGCACTTTTCCCTCTCTGTGTTTCAACACCTTTTTCTAAGCACTCTCCTCTCACTTTTATCTGTTCCTGGCAGCCTACACCCTTATTGTTCATTCCTAAAGAGCAAACTGCCTGGTGGTGGACTGACAAAGAAGAACAGGTGACAAAGGATGCTGTCAAGAGATTTCCAAAGCAAATGCCTCATTTCTGGATCTGCCTTCTATGCTACAGTGTCTGCAATTTCACACATGTTCTGTACCAAAAGCTCCACACAGGTAAAAGACTGCTAGAACTTCAATTGTCCACAAAATATGTTACTTGCATTTTTTATTCAACTTACAATGTTATAATAATTCATGATATTTCCTTACCATTTTCATGTTCAGCTCAGAAAAAGAATGATTGAGAACCATGTTGCAATAACATTTAAAATAACTTGCCAGACACGGAAGCTATGTTTAGACCATGGGACTCTATGTGTACCATTAAAACACTAGAACACTCCTGGCATGGTTTTGGCTTAAGCCAAAAAGAATCCATGAGAACAATTCAGAGACACTGTGTGACTTAGCCCAGGCCAAGCAGTCATTTTCAACAGGAATTCTGTGTGCAATCATCGTGCTTTGGAGATTAAGAGTTTAACATCACATCCCAGACCATCACACTTGTATTGTTCAGACAACATCTTGATACTGATTAGTTTGCTCAACAAGGTTATCTCAGAAGGTTTTATTTGCATCACCAAACCCACAACAATCAACCTTGGTAAGCTTCCCTTGATGCATGTCAGGGTAGGAAATACAAAAGAACAAAGAGACCATCTAAGAGAGCTTCTCTCTTGTTGTTGAGTAGAGGAGGTGTCTACAAGAGCCTCATAAATCAAGCACACAAAGTCAGCACATGGTAAGAAGGTACTGTGAAAAGCATTGATATGCAAAATTAAGAACAGTAAAGTCATTACTGCAATGAGAACCGATCTGGATAAATGTACTAAAAAACAAACACTAATAGCTTCTATGGGTAGGTAGAAAGTGACTCACTGGAGTTTTCAACGGGTATTCCCATAGCAATTAAACCCAGTCCATATTCCAAAGTACGAAAAGAGCTATCATTGGTACTGCCACTAAACAAAAGTATTTGTGCACATATGCGTACACTTTATGTTTTCACTAGCTTAATGAAACAGATAAACATCCTCTAGTAGGCTGTTCATCTGATCGACTTCACCCGGTCTGACAAATAATACCAGTGCAGCCTGATTGTAAGCACTATGCTGATAAAAGGGTACATCCCCAGTGAAAAATAACACACTTCCATACTTAGATTTAAAACTGCATTCTCCTTAGGCACTGACATGCTGACTATACTTGCAAGCAGTACAGACTAACAAAGAACTCACCCAAACTCCAGACATGTTTTTACAGTACCCTGAAATCTCATTCCTCAGCTTTATTGCTCTAGAATCAAAGCTGCCTTACTCATGTCTGAGTGAGCTTATGGCAAACACGCACCCTTACACGGCTTATCAAACCATACTAGTCAAAACCTGCACAGGGAGTTTCTTCCAAAACAAACATTTCTTGTAATCTCTAATTATTTTCTCACTTCATCATCCTTTTGCAGCGCAAAAGAAAACAACAACCCTGATAACAGGCTACTCTGTGACCTAGACATTATTGTTGGCTTACCAACAGATAACACTACCTTGTAGGGAAAGCTTATCTAGCATCAGGCACAAATTGACCATGGTTTTCAAAACTTGATGATAACTCTGCTGAAGATACTGAAGAATACAGGAGTTAGCAAACTGTCACTGTCTGACTAAAGACAAGACAGCAACAGCTCAGTTTTCAGCTTGAAAGCCTTTTAAAGTTACATCTGCTTTCAGTTTCCTCACCTTCATGCAGCTTGACACGCTATCATTTTGCTCAGAATAGCAAACTGGAATACTGACCGATTAGTCAGTTGCTCTGGAAATTAAGCAGGCTCTCTAAGAGCCCAAGTTACTGACTTGACTGAGTTACTCTGGGTATGGTTAGAAGAAAAAGAAGTCTAATTTGGTTTTCAACTGTGAGAGGACTGCATTAACACAAGAGAGCTATCTTATTTCTTATATCCACTTGACTGACTTACAACACCACAACTTCATAACTTTTAAGTAATAATGCGTTTTTTATGTATCACATATAGATATCTCAGAAGTACATCAAGGAGATACACGTGGGATTTCCTTTTAATTTCTAGGTGGAATCTGATGGAAATTCTATGAGCAAAGTCTAAACATACTTTAACTATACTTAAACACAATGTTTTACTCTCATTTTGTGACTTCCAAAGCAATTTGCTTTCTATCGCATATAGAATGACAGCTTTCATGCATTACTTGAATGTATGTCTAAATTTCAAGAGGAATTTAAGGAGAGATTCAAACATTCCTTTGTGAGTTTTAACTAAAGGCTATAAAGATGAAGTAGAAGGAAGCAGCTTAAAATAACAGAAGCACTACATGGGTTCCTGCATTTCAGGATTCTAAGTCACATTACAAGGAACCAAGCTGCTTTAGTAAATAAACATGCACTGGTTCTGTTACAGCTTGCTGGATAGAACTTTTATCTGAAAACCAGATAATTTCTACAAGGCCACTACAATGCTATCTACAACAAAAGCATACAAAGAAGAAGAAAGAGAAGACATTTCCACTTGGAACTCTGATCCAGACTTTCTAAAGAAAGGGAAGTCCAGAACCAAAAAGATCATACTGTCTTCCAAATCCATGGCTTGTGACATGTTAGTTGGTCAATTTAAATAAATAAATGACCTTCAGAAGTAGTGAAATGCTTACCACTTTCTCAACATCTATTTCCTCTTCACTTGGGAAGTCAGAAGCACCATCCAGCATCTCATCAGCAGAATCATCAGTTTTTTCATCCTCTTCATCATCATCTTCTTCCTCTTCCATACGATCAGCAGTAATATCAAGAGTGGGCATTTGGGGATACCCAGGTTCCTGTGTCTTCTCTTCTGGTGTCAAGAAGTCCCTTTTCTCAGAGGTCTCAGCTTTGGTATCCACCTCACTTTTATTTTCTAAAGGTGGTACGATGCTGGATATTTTGCTCCAAGAATTGTTGACATGTGTCACAATATCATGACCCGTTTTCAGTTCCTCCTGAGAATCAAAAGGGATTTGCTCTTTGTTGCTACTGCCTTCCTGCACAGCAATATTTGCTTTGCCTTCCTTAGTACTGACTGTATGCTCTTCTCCTGAAGCACAACCCTGCTCATTTGAAGAACTTATACAATATTTACTTTCTGATTTCTCCGCTATGCTTTCTGCGTCTGCAGAGCTCTTGCTGTCCTTCTTTTCCATATCTGTCTGCACAGCACCACCCTGGCATTCTTCTTTGTCCTGAGACAGTTCAGTCTCTCTCTGTTCCTCGATCTCCAGCTGTGTATCTTGCTCTTGTCGACTATGTGGCTGCTCAGAATTTGCCTTGTCCTCTTTCATCTGTGTGTGTTCATCTCCTTCCTTCACCTTTCCTGGTTTCTCTTCCTGTTCAGCATGTGCTTGTTCCTTTACATGGTTCTTTAACTGGGCAGTCTCCTGATTCTCAGGACTCTGTTGATGTGCATTATCCAGAGGAGCAGCTAGAGACTGATCTGATGACTCACAAACAGCTCCAGAATTAGTTGAAACAGCCTCCACTACATCTTCAGAAGTGAGAGAGTCTTCTTTTTCTTCCTCATCATTTGGCTTCTCACTGATGTACGAGTGGTCAGATGATATAACATCCGTGGAAACATCGTGTTGAGAAGAGCTATCATCACAAGAACTCTCTAGCACCTTTGAGTCCCTCTCCATCATCTCTAATGCAGTGGAATTTTTATCAGGTGCAATTGTGCCAGATACTGACTCTTCAACATTATTTGACTGGTTAACTGACAACTCATTTTCTTCTTGTTTCCTATCCCACACTATGTCCTCAGACTCTGCAGCATCATCTGAGCGTGAAGCCTTCTCATTCTCCTTCTGCTGAACAGCATCTGGCTCCTCTTTCTTGCATATTTTTCTGTAATTCTTCATCTGAAGAGATGCAAAATGGTTCAGAATGGAATTTGGTACAGTCTTCTGCCCTGGGAGCTGAAGTAAAGCAAAACTACCAGATTGCAAAGGTATGAGATTAGCAGTGGTAGCTGGCAGACCACCTGAGCTGCAGGTTATTTTAGTGTCAGAGGCTGTCTGATTTGTCACACTACCAGCAGCAGGAGCGATCCTCAGAGTCAGGGTGCCTGCCTGTGACACAAAACTTGGTACTGAAGGAAGAAGAGAAGATGCTTGCGTGGCCAGGTTAGACGTAGGGGATAACTTGGGTATTGCAGTTTGTGCAGTTGAGTTTGTGGCAGGAGAAGTGGAAGACACAGAGGAAGTGGGAGATGAAGGTGACTCAGGAGGCTTAGAAGGTGCAGGCAACCGGATTCCTACAACAGAGCCTGTGAGAAAAACAAAACATCAACTAGTACTTCCTCAAAGTATTTTTTATTTCCGTTTAGTTTCAGTACTGATGCTGTATTACAAGCACACAGCATTCTCAGGGACGAAAGAGCTGGTATTGCACAGACATATACACTGCTTCATTTTCAAATGGAATGTCCCAATAAAATACATGAGATGGCTACTCTAAAACAAAGAGGTTTAACGGCCAGCTCTAGCACTAAGTTTTTTAGTCACAAAAAGCATTACATTTAGTTCACTGTCTGCATTCCCATTTACTAGAAAACAGGAAAATGGAGATTAAAAAAAAATCCACAAACACCACAACTCTTCCTTCTCCTCCCAGCAAATGCTTCCATAGAGAAAAAACCTTGACAAGATGACACAATTATCCCATGACCCTTTTCCTTACTGAATTCCTCTGTGGCATTTCAGAGCTCCATAAAACATGAAGAAAAATATCACCACTAGCAATTAAGTTTCTCTTGTACAGCAAAAACCCCAAATCATAAAGGAAGTCAATGAATATTTTGACTGATTCTTTAGCACACTTCATGTTCAAACCTCAACTAAGACACAGGTTTACTCTCAGCCCCATTTAGTCATGTACTATGCTTGCTCTCACCTCTATTTTCAACACCACTTGGCCTCCCTCTCCCTCAAGATGCTTCTTTATAAACTATGCACCACAATCAGCTGAAAATCGAACTTATCTTTCTTCTCACATTATGAAGAGGCAAAACCCCAGCAATTTTCTACTGGAGTGTAACATCTGATCTGAATATGTGCTCTAAAAGCACTAACAAACCTGCAAACCAAACAAAAATAGAGCAGCACAACTATGATTCCATGAATGAAACATAGGTAACAGCAACTCATCCTTTAAAGAGAATCTCCAACAAGCACTAGTTTTGAATCACCAGACCATAGAATCATATAATAGTTAGGGTTGGAAAGCACCTTAAGATCATCTAGTTCCAACCCCCCTGCCAGGGGCAGGGACACCTCCCACTAAAGCATGTCACCCAAGGCTATGTCCAACCCAGCCTTGAAGACTGCCAGCGATGGAGCATTCACAACTTCCCTGGGCAACACATTCCAGTGCCTCACCACCCTCACAGTAAAGAATTTTTTCCTCAGATCCAAACTAAACTTCCCCTGTTTCAGTTTGATCCCATTACCCCTTCTCCTAACACTACAGACCCTAACAAAGAGTCCCTCCCCAGTATCCTTATAGCCCCCCTTCAGACACTGGAAGGCTGCTATGAGGTTTCCACACAGCCTTCTCTTCTCTAGGCTGAACAGCCCCAACTCTCTCATCCTATCTTCATAGGGGAGGTACTCCGGAATTTACGTTACAACAATACAGTGGACATGGCTCCACTGACACACACACACAGAGGCTCTTTCACTTGCTGCACAGAACTTCCAAATTCTCGTGACTTAACTATTAACTGCACTTTCTGTACTTTAGACACATGGCATTTAAATTGCATTTCAATTAAACTATGCTCTTCAGTTACTCATGCAAAACTAAATTAAATTCTCTTCAATTACTTCCAGCAGGGGAAAGAAGCATCATGGATGGAGCATTTACTACATTGTCAGTTTCTAGCTAATGCAATTGTCAGTCAAGAAAGAAACACTGGACTTTGTACCTGGATTGCGGAACATCACTGGCTGCACACTGGTCTGGGCACCTGTAGCTCGAAACTGTTGCAAGGGGACAAGCTGAATTATCTGCCCATTAGGATGCCTGAACAAGTTCATACCACCAGGGTTCCTGAGAGGCTGAAGAATCATCCTCTGCCTCTGAGCAAGCTGTGTGCTGTTTAGTGGTCGCAAAGCGGGAGATGTCTGATGCACTGGAATCAGAAGCAATCGAGGTCCTACACGCTTTTCTGTTCCAGGAGACACTGGGGAAGTCTTGTTTATACCTTGTGCAGCAGCATCTTCTGAAACATTTAAGAAGTTACATGAAAGTCAGAAATCAGCCTAGAAATCATATATTATCCTTAGTGAAAACCAGCACAAGTGTTTCAGAAACAACGGTATCTCTTTAAACTTGCTTGATTTCATTTTTTTTTTTCTTTCATTCACGAAACATGCATAGAACCAACAAGGCCAGAAGAGTATTTTCATGCAGTTCCATTGACATTTCTCAACTATGACACGTAAGACTTCCATGTTAACAAGACCAATTCCATATTTGCTTCTTGGACTGCCAGCCATGAAATTCTAGCAGTCACAACTTTGCTATACATTTCTATGGGCTAACAAATGATGTGAAACTTACAGCTCATTTCATAGCAGTCACTGACCAGACACCTGCATTTTTTTTCCCTCCTCTACTGGCTCAGGAATAACACAAGCAACTTACAGAGATTACATTTCTTACCCTATTTTAGAAAGAAGGGTAAGGCAAGTGAATCTACAATTGAGCTCTACATCTGCAGACTGCATTGCAGCTATGAAGGAGGCAGAATAAAAACCTGAAGTGTTTGCAGTAACAGCCTAAAGCACTTAAGTCTTACCTTTTTTTGGAGTCAGTGAAGGACTTGAACTAACTCCTGATAGTATAATTGGAACAGAGCCAGCAGAGCAAGTTGGTGTGCTCACCACAGATGCAGCTGTCACAGCTGTTGTTAGTACAACTGTAGCAGTGGATGCTGTGACAACAGGACAAGTAACAGTTGGTGTTGTTACTACAGTTTTAGGGAGTGATGTGGTTGATGGTGGTACAACAGTCCCCGTTGCTTTTTCTACATTCACAGCGGCAGTTGGCATGGCGGATGAGGGAGTAGTAAAGATGTCAATTCCAGATGTTGCAGGAAGGGCTGTGACTGTAATTACAGGAGAGCAGGCAGGTTCATCAGCTCTTGCTTGGCCAGGAGTGGTCACAGAAGATGTTGCCACAGTGGTACTTTCCATAATAACTGGAGAAGTGGTAGTGACTGTCGTGACCCCAGGAGAGACAGTGCATTGAGCTGCAGATAGCCTTGAGGGAACCACAGGAGTGACAACCATTATTGATGTGGGCTTGATACTGAACTTCTGTGACCCTGACACAGGCTGGCGTGTACTCACTCCAGGAACCTTCTGCTGCAGAGCTCCGGCTTTGTTCATCACAAACTGTGCGAACATGCCACCGGGTGAGGGTCGAGCAGCTGCAAAGAAAAACTTGCAGGTCAACACTGTGACAGGTTTCCTCTTTGCCTTTCACGAGGTGCTACAACTGTAACTTCAGCATGCAAGTGAGCCTCCATTTCCTTTGTACCTCGTAGTTAAATTGAAACATTTACAGCAGTCCTGAACATGCCTCACATATCAGAATTAAGTCTGCTTTATTCCATACTTCTATAGCTTTTTGCTCCATTCTTCCTGGCCACACAAAGAATCAGGTCTTGAGGGACTACTCTTTCTTATGAAACAGGCAATCCTAATTACAGCATAGGAAAACACCTAAATAACATGAAATAATGGGCTCAAAACTATTTTCTAAGCCTCAAATACTTCCTGTAACAGCTTGCATGATCTTCCTCTTTTAATTGCTTCTTGGTTTTCATTCCCCTTCTACTATATCCACATCTTACACAGCCACAGAGTAAGGCGTGAGAGACAGAGAGAGTTTGCCACATCCCCTTCTCACTGCAGCAACATTCATGCAACTGAGGACTGGATGGGACAAATTTGATCAATGGGAAACAACAACCATTGGGAAGGTCCTTCCCCTAACCCTTTGCTTTCCAAGAGATTAGAATACTGCCACTACTCAACTCCAGATGCCTATAGGTGAGTACAACAGCAGAAATTACAGAACAAGCCCAACTTAAATACCGTAGCTATCTATGTATAGCGTTTTTAACCAAGAATATGCCAGAACATTTAAATCACAGATGGAAGAGTCACTTCACCCACCAATGAAATGTAGCCAGCTCTTCAACAGTATGGCATAAACACACAGAACAAGAAGTTTTATTACAGGACAAGAGAAACGACACACCCATTTACATGGCAATGAAAATTTAGGCAGGAAAACAAAACATCAGAAACTAGAGTTTTGCCAGGACACGGGTAACATCCTCTTCTCTTGAAAAGCTTCTTCAGATCCTTAAATAACTTTGGGAATACGTGGATGAGCACTAGATAGTTTAATGTATGGTTTTTGAGACTCATGCAAAAGGTAATAGTTACAGGCAACTTCCTCTCTTCCCATGTTGGCGTAACCATTTCAGTACCAATTCACAATCAAGTATCTCATGCTTCTTCTGATACACAAAGTGCTGCTTAAATCCAACCCTGTTTAGCTTGTGAAATCCAAGGAGATTACAGGCTGGTGTGGTTATTGGCTGCACACCTGTTGCTTCACTACTCCAGATTTGGACCATCCTGTCTTTCACTGCTGGTTCACGTATCTTGTGGTGGTAAGAATCCCAATTATTATAAGTTCAACATCATGAGAAAAACTAACAGCGAAGAACCAGATATTAATCTTTTAATCATTTAAAGTGATGTTTGATGAAAAACAATTAAAAATCATAGCAAGGAAACTCAGAACAAAAATCCAAGCTTAACATTCAGCATGTCTCCATCCACTCCTTCCTTTCCCTTGAAAAATGCTCTAGAAGCATTAATAACTAATAGTCAACATCTGTAATCTCATTCTGAAGCCAAAATACAACCTTCTGCTTTAAAGAGGTTATTTATTGCAGAGGCAGTTTAGGTAGGCAATGCAGCTAAAGGCAGCACGCACCGATGCACAGAAATCAACAGCAATGCTGGATACGCTCACTTTTTACTACAGCTTCACGCAATTTAAAACACAGTAAGAAGTTCCAACCTACCTATCTGTCTCTGTGCTGGGACATAGGTTTTCAGAGTCGTCACAGTGGGGGTTGAAGTAGTGCTGGTGGAAGATGTAGTTTTGGGAGTTGATGTTGTGGGCACCTGGACTGATGGTGTCCCAGAAGCAGCTGCTTTAGCAGTGGAATCTACCTTGGAGATCACAGTACTGATGGCTGAGATACCAAGTACTGTGTGTCGCAGCCTGCCTGTGATATAAGCTGCTAGCCGATTGGCAGGATGTAATGCCCCCATCTGTCCCAAAAGCAGTTTGGCCTGAGGAAACCTTTTATCATTAACCTGAAAAAAGTGGAAAAGGGAAATTTTGTGAAAAGAATGCTAATTCACCACCTCTGGAGAGGTGTTTCATTCCATGGGACTTCTAAGTGTCTCTAAAAGAGTACTGCAGTTCAAAAAGGGGAATTCCTAATTTCCTTATTGCTGGGGAGAACTTCAAACAACTCTGTTGTATATAACACAGATTTTTAGATGCTACTCAGACTCCCACACAGAACCACAGACTCCAAAGGAGGATGTGAAATCACTGAAATTAGATGGAATGAAGCTAGCACTCAGTTTTCCTGCCCCTGACTTACACTATGGTCCTGAATAAATATGGGTTGCCAAATTCAAGGACAGTATCAGATAAAATTTTTCATTATACAAGAAAGAATACTTATGTCAGATACATTGGGACAAAACTCTAAAAGAGCTTGTAAAAGCCTTACCAGCTTTCTTCTTATCTGTATTGTCATTTGATGCTCTAATTAAGGTATGGTGAGTTGACTAACTTCACATTCAAAGCTGTAACTGATTGCATGGGAGAGAAGAAAATAGAGCACCTTTCTAATCATCAGGTTTTATCCCTAGTGGTCAATTGGATGTTTTTATAGTGTTGCACTTTACTTTCAGGTTGTTTGATAATACCTTCCAGAAGCCAAATATACTTAGCCACAGGACTAAACAAGGTCTTAACTCTTTTTACTGATAGACTTTTATTAAAAGAAATCTCCCCTTATGTTTTTTTCCCCTCCATTAGCTTCTTTAAGGGTGCCATATCTGCAAAGTGCCATAAAAATAAACATTGCTCTGATTTACTCATTTATATGCCTTCACTGAAAGCAGTATTACTATAACCACAAATACCTTTGACTGAAAAAGATCTTCATCCTAGACCTATAGTTCTTACCACCAATTAAAAATACCAAGTTGGCAGCATGAAACTGAAGGGAAAGGACTCACTGAACTTAGAATTATGAATTCTCTTGATGAACAACATATATTCTGCAAAGACAGTGCAGACTATTAGTGAATGTTAACAGTAAGCTGTAGCAAAGCAGAGTTCAATGCTTACAATTTCATTTTAAAGTTTTGTCCCAGCGTACACTTCCTCAGAAAAGATGCTGTCTGTGCTCACTACCTGCCATTCATTTAAGTTATCATCTGCCAAATGCATCTGCAGGGAGTTTTCCAAAACAACAAAAAGATCTTGAGAGAGATCCTGTACCTGAGCCACAAAGACTCAAATGGCCAAAAGGACAAGCTAAACCATCAGATTTCAGACTTTCAATCAGATTTCCTGTCACTGCGTCAGTCCTGAAAGGGACAAGTTTATGGAGAGGCAAGAATACCTCCAAATACTAAGAATCCTTGTCTGGACAGGCAAGACTAGGTAGACAAATCAAAGAGTGTTCTCCCCTCCAAGAAGTTGTGGGATACTGGATGAAACTGAAAGCAATCTCCACAGCAAAGGCAGAGGGACCCACCTGAATCAAGCCCAAAGGGCTCATATTAGTTTTGCAACTGTGGACGGTCATCTTTCCTGCAGGAGAAACTCCTGCATAAAAAGGTAAGCCTTTTCCCCCATGCAAATTCTCCTCCAGTTTGTTCAGTGGGTCTCCCTCAAAGATCTTTAAGTTTTCTGGGCTTTTGCATGATGGCTCTCCACTATCAGGATTCTCCAAGACGGGTATCTCGGGTTTCTCATCCTTCTCCTGGTAGGATGGCACTGAAATCTTCATTCTGGAGGAGAAGACGGGACGGTGGTCCTCATTCTTGGCCTTGGGTTCCGAAGCCAATTCAATAATGAAGCTACCCACTTTGAAGCGCTGTGGCGCCTTACTGTTGATTTGCTGTGATAAGATGGTCAAGATCTTATTGCGATTTTCCTCCAAGTTGCAGTCAGAGATAATCTCGATAAGTTTGGCTGGTCCACCTGGAGTGGTGTGATGAACATAGGAGGTGGAGGAAGAGTCTCCCTCGCTACAGGAAGAACACCAGGTTTTCTCTGAGGAAGAATTGAAATAGGTTTCTGCAATACGGTGGCATTTTAATCACCTGGACATTCAAACAGTTTTATTCTGCCCACACCTCCACCCTTGTCTCAGCTGCAGGGCAACAAGTAAAAGACATGTTCAAAACATCACTTCCCCCTGCAGAGCTTCACAAGCAATCAAAAACTCACTTCAAAATTAATGTAACTATTTCTCAGTTCATTTCCTGCAGCCACATCATCTCCAGCTGTATCCCATTGCATCACAAGCTAAACAAAGCTGGGTTGTTTCAGTACATGGATGAAAGACCTCCAAGCAACACCAACATGCAGTAGAAGGTATTGCTGGTTATTCGAGAAGATGGCACTTTGGAGTCAGTAAAGGACCAGTGTCCTAGAACGGCATGAGGGGCAAACATGCTGCTAGCAGAAGCGGCTTTTTCAGAAGATGCATAAAGAGAAGCACGACCTTTTGTTGTCAGAGATCCAAAATGTCACTTTTTGCAAAACTGAAAGGATGTTGAGCCCTGTGTCCTGGCCAGTTTAATTTCACCTACCAATTCATGAGCATTTGCAACTAGTTGTATTATTTTTCCATTCCCATCCTTAAATGTAGAGTGTGCTGTTGTACATATTAAGCAGTGAAAAAAATCAGCTCCAAAAGGCAGCTATATTTCATTAATGGATGACACAATGCCTCTAGTGTATCTCATTTTAAAGTTCATACATGATTTGGGCCACTTCAGGAGAATACGGATGTCTACCCTACTTCTTTATGAACTAAAACCTCAAACCTGGTATATATGATGTAACAGAACTTCAACCTTTCAACTTGAACTAGAAGAATTCAACAGTAAACAACTGCAAACAAAGTACAAGTACTTCCTTATCCCATGTGGTTCTAAGCATCCCATCCTCACAGCACCGTTTGCACATTTATTATTCAGTAACAACAAAGTAATAGTAAGGAGGGGAAAAAAAAAAGAAACTGAGACAAACCAAAACCAGTGACCTCCATTCCTTCCCAAATATCTAATTATCACTCATGAAAACAAGTCTGCTGTGCAATATTGTTTTTTATTGCTAAAGAAGCTATTGTAATACTGGTCATTTTAACCTTACAGTGAGAACTGGATATTTAGCCTGCTATATCTCCCACATCACACACACAACCACTTAAGAAAACAGGAAACTGCAATCACATCATAAGGTTTTTATTGACAACCATAACAACTCCCTCAGAAAACAGACTTTTTATCAATAGCTGAAAATAAAGCCATTACCAAAACCCCACAAAAATGTGTAATCACCAAACAAAATGTTCAATTACACTCAAGACTCAGCTCTTACCTCCTGATTTATCAGTGTTTTTGTCTGCCTCACAGGTAGCTTTCTCAGGAGGCTGAGGGTCTGGTTCAGGCTCTTGCTGGAGGAAAGAAAGGTAAGGAAAAAATCATCCTCTGTATCTCTCTTCCACATCACAAAATAAATCTACTCCATCATACTACCACCCCAAATCAGAAAACATGCCAATGTTGACAATGCTAGAAGATTCATCTTAAACCAGATCTTTTCTCAACCAGCATTTAAGTCTTAAGTGATAATGCACTTGGCAACCAGGAATTTCCTCAGACGAGACAATTTCTATCACAGTAACAGGATAAAAGTTTACCAGCAGTGGTACACCAGTTCCACAGCCCTATCACCATCAAATATAAGCCAAGCCCTCACATCACATAGGAATTTCTGGGATAAGTATTACTTCAACATTCTCAATGTTTCTGCCTGTTCTATGACATATGCTACTTACAGTGTGACTTCTTACCTTCACTCTAGGACGCTGGGAATCACTTTTGTCCTTTTGTTGCTTTTTCTCCTCTTTCTTGCGTTCATACACTCGGACCCTTGCACAAGTCATCATACTTTCAAAGTATAAGTAGACAGGATCCTTGTCCTCCTCTCGAATCTACCAAGAAATAAAAGAAATTAAAAAAGAAACCTCTCTGTTCTAGATGCACATTAGATTCATGAAACAGTTTTGCTTCCTAGCAACACTTCAGCATTAATGCTTTAATAGTAACTGTCAAAGCAAAAGACTGGCATTTAAAGCTGAATCTGCCCTCTTAGTATCACATCGCCCAGTATATACGTTGCTTCTAAATTACATACTAGGGATGAGAAGAATGCAACAGAACACCATCCTCCAAAACCCAAACCCGTTCAGATATTCTTTTACGTGGGGAAATAAGTCCCAAGTGTCACGCATTGTTTGACTTTATCTGGTGTACGCTAAATAGCAACTCTGTCAAGTTTAGACTCAATTCTATTGCTGTTGTTGCTTTTGTTATATACTAAGGTGAGGGAAGTGGCAAACGCATATTCTTCCAACACTGGCTGTGAAACCTCAAAAAAGGACAAAAAAAAAAGATCCAGAGCTACGCTGATCACTGTGTGTCTGTATCCCCTCCCCTGCCAAATAATTCATTACTTGGCTGCATAATGCAGCCTACTAACTTACACAAACATTACAGGAACAGCAATCATTTTGCCACCAATAGCATGTATTATAGCGTTTTTTAAATGAGGCCATTAGTGAATCATGAGCACCTTTCACCATCTGTGTATTGCTACAGTAATTCTCAACAGATGACATAAAGATTCATATACAGTCAATTCATCCTATAACTTATCAACACACTTGTGGTCAGTCAGTCTCAGGCTTTCATCTCACATTTCTTCTAAAACAGCCTAGCGCAGCAGCTTTTGACAGCGTTTGGTTTAGTTTTTAATACAAAGGAAAACAAACACATCTCTTTCTCTCTTACCACTGGATTGGGCTTAGGAGTATAGACTCTGCCTGGTTTCATTCCACTGGAAGACCTATGCTTACTAGAAGGCAAGACTTCTTGGTTGAGTGGTACTGCAGATTTAACTGGTTCAATAACAGATGGTGTTGGGATATAAATTGGCTCCGGATCTACTTCACCTTCTACCTTCACCCACAATGGGCAATTCCTAACAGGCTGTTCTGGCTCAGAGTCACAAATAGCTGAAAAAAAAAAAGAGAAAAAAACCCCACAACCCAACTTACTTATAAATAAACCACTTAGCAACTATACAACTATACATAACAACTGAATGTACAGCTCGAGATACTTGGTAACAGAGGAAGAAAACAGCACTATGACAGTGAAGATTACCAATAGCGACAGCAGTAATTATCTCACATCCTTATTCTTTAAAGATACTGGATCACAACAAACAACTTCATGTCTAAAATGCTGATCAGGTAAGTTAAGAGCTAAAATAGAAGGAAAAGGTGTTATTTCCTGCTAGTCAGCTATATGAAAGCAGATGTTGCAGACATCATTTGGAATTCAGTTAGAATTTCTGAATTTAGAAATGGCATCACTACTACACCCTAATAGAAAAGCCCACCAAAACAGGTGATTTCTGCAAAGCTGTAAGTAATCACTGTTGCCCAGCAATACTCACTGTATTCCACCTTTTTTCTCTTCTTCTTATCTTTCTGCTTCAGCTCATCTTCTTCCCCATCACCCTCTTCTTCCCCATCTTCATCCTCTGGTTGGTCTTCTTGCGTTCCATAGAACGCAAGATTTCCACGCAAAGCCTTTTTCATTAATCTCTTATGTTTTGATCCTCCCTTCACCAGCACCACTCTTCTCTTCAAGCAAGTACAACCAAACATGCAGTCTGGCCTGCGGCAGTGGGTTGGCTGACGTTTCTCCAGTGCCAAACTGGCACATATGCAACCCAATCGACAGAAATCATTATTGCAAGGAGGTGCCCGTCGTCTGATTATCTTGTGAATAGGTTTGGATTTGAGAGAAGCCTAAGAAAACATGTAAAGAAGTAGATACTTCAAATTTTAGGAAGATTAAATCAAGCATATGCAAAATTACTATTCCAACTTAATTTAGAATGACTCCTCCAACTACATGGTTTAAACTGGAAAATTTGTCATCTATACTGCAACAGAACAGAGGAGAGTTGGCATTTGAAGTGATCTGAGAGGCAGTCTGAGACAGCTAAGCCATCTTGAGAATAAGCAGGAAGTGAAGAAAGCAGAAGTTATCATGTGAAAACCAAATTAGGTGACCAGGACATTTTCTACAGTTATCTCAACACACAAATAGCAAGGAAATGCAGTTATGAACAGCAGTTGTATTAACCAGGATTTCTGATGGTGAAAATCTAGGATACTCGAATTATTAATGATTCATACCAACACACGACTATCATAATTACACTTTCGCGTACTACTAGGTCAACACTTCTCAACATTCACTGCAAGGACTACCCCACAAAGGAACAACACGCTTTGTCGTGCTCCTTAGCAGCTTTGGTCCTATTTTCTGCACTTATACACAACATCAGTAAGTGGACAGATAGGGAAAATTAGCAGTACAGAAAGTAAAGAAACTATTACAGATCTACCTGAGCTGTAAGCAGGGTTGTCAAAGAGATTTCCGCTCGCTCTTCTGTAATATAGGTCCGTGGTTTGCCATCCCAGAGAGCACAGTCTTCTAAGTCCATTAACTTCACCTGAGATTTAGACAAACCTGGTGGACGAGCTGCTTGTTGCTGTTGTGGTGCTTGGCGCAAACTAATCTGTTTTGGAAGTGTGTTTTCATCCACAGGTGACATCGTGAACCCACCTGCTTGGTTAGTCACACTGATATTTGAGGCAGACTTAGCAGCCTTTTCCCCGAATGCTGAATTGTTCTGTTTCTGCTTTGCAGTAAAAGGTGAAGGCAGTATAGGCTTGTAAGATGATTTTACTTTGTTTGTAGATGTCTGTCTGTTTTGAGACTTTGTCTTCCTAGAGGTAGATGATAGAGGAACAGGCTTGAATGTGTAAGACGTTGATGGAATTGTGGTGGACTGCTTCTTCAAGACACTGTCGAGTGTTCGCACATAGCTAGTGCTCTTAGTGGGAAGCTGATACACCACAGGAGAAGCAGGAGCACTAGAAGAAAATCCCATACTTGTTTCCATCAATTTCCCTTCATTTTCCAGATACTCATCCAGTTTGTCACTACAGAATGCTGAGCGATTCTTCAAGGAACCTTCTGAACTGCCTAAATAAATAAAGATCAATACAGCTCCTGAGAAAACATACCGACAAATCCTATAAAATTCAACATTATAGAAGGGGTAAATCTTCTCTAACAAAATATTTACTCTTCTTTTAGAGGAGTACAACACAGGCATGTGAAATACAATCCATTCTGAAACACAACCAGCTGTCTGAACCAGGAAGTAGGGCTTCAGTACACACAGCAGTTATCATAGAATGGTTTGGGTTGGTAGGGACCTTAAAGCTCATCCAGTTCCAACCCCCTGCCATGGGCAGGGACACCTTCCACTAGAGCAGGTTGCTCCAAGCCCCATCTAACCTGGCTTTGAACACTGCCAGGGATGAGGCAGCCACAACTTCTTCAATGCAACGTACTTTGTTCTGAATACCCAGCTTACACAGTACATCACATCTGAAATACCTAACACAACATTGAAAGGAAGTGCAGAAAGTACATTGTGAATATTTAATCTAAATATAAAGTAAAAATCGGCATATTGCTGAATATCCATTGCTCCCTGAGGCAGGGCAAAGTAATAAATTATGTAAGGAATACCAACTCGAACAAACCCAAAACTATTACAGTTTTGATCTTCACTCAAGCCTTCTGTGTAAAACAGAACACAGGTATTTTCATCTTACTCACAGTAACTTTCTCTCTTCCCTCATAAATCTCCACTCTGACCATGGAAGCAGTACAAAAATTCAACAGTTTTGATATAAAACCTCCTACTTAAGACACAAACACTAAATTGACCTCTTTTTTACCTTCATTTCTAGAAGCACCATGAAGCTTCCCACGCCAGCCTTTGATTTTTGTGAAATCATTTGTCTTTCCTGTCCTCGAAACAAAAGGAAATCCAGTATCTGGAAAAGAAGAAAAGCAGTCTGAGTTTATGAACCAAGCTTGATTGTACCAATATCCTAGTAAATTTTCTTATTCCTTTTCATGGACTGATGAAGAGTGACAAATCAAAACACTGAATAAAGAAACTTTAACAGAATACTTAACAAAGCCAAGCTTCCTTCAGAGTTCTGCTGCATGGCCACGCACCTGCTAGCCTATACAAAAGATGTCTCCTCCTGTGGTTTCAATTTACTTTTCTTAGCAATGGTGCAAGCATTCCAAAATTCATTTGATTCCAAAACTCAAAGGAGTGAATCAGCCAGCCAGAAGGTGAAAATGGAACAGGCAGGTTTTGAACTGATACTACCACCTCCCTCAGCAAGAAAAACAATTTGAGGCGCTCCCATCAAATGAGCCATTGACTTTTGTAAAACATGTAGAAACTGTATTTAATGTTTGCTGTTCTGTCAGATTCAGATGAGTATCACTTAGGGGTAGAGACAGGGAATAATCACAAAAGGCAAACAGCAACATCTCTGCTAGCCATCAGCTCTGGAAACTAAGCTAGAATGTAAAAATACTACCAGGGATCTGTGTGGCTGTTTTACATATTGCTAGGCTAGAAATAACTGCATTTGACACTGAGCTGACTGAGGTCTCCTGAATTGAATCTGCCACTTCTACAGTGAAGAAAGCTGAGATACATCTGCCTCATTACTAGCTCCTAAAAGCACCAGAATAAGGAAGACATAGAATATTAAAGTAGGAGAAAGAGGTAAGTAGGAGAAGGATAAGCACCCCTATACCTTATCCAACCAGTTTATTATTAAAAACAATATTGACCAGCAGTATTAGAATCATAGTCACAGTACAATGAGACTGTTTGGATACTGAGTAAGCTTCAAAAGCACAACTAGTCAGCACTTCTGTAATAAATAATCATGATGAAGTTGTAGGTTAGCCCCCAAGTGCTGCCTCAAGCTTTTTCTCTGGAAGGTTCTAATACTCAGGGCTCTCTGTAAGACAGACTTATTTTGGCTTGGCATGTAAGCAACAGAGAGAAGCAGACTGCTCAAACTTTTTCTGAGCAATTTGAGAGTAGTTGGTGTATTTACACTTAGAACATTTGGGTCAAGCAGATAAAATGTACCAGTACAAAATGAACTAGACCGACACCAACACCATTACTGGATCACAACCATCAGAAAAAGAGAAGGCTGAAAACTGGCCAGAATTACTCAGGACTCCTTGGCCAAGAAGCCCATGATGATTTAAGCAAGTTTCACCATTTTATGTTAATACTGTTTCAATTGCTTTAAGATACCACATTGAAATGGCCATTCCCTCCTTCTGGTTTGAAATTTCAACAAATTCTTATTCGACCCACCTGGAGAACTGGGATTGGTTCCTGGATAGCTCCACAAAGAGTAATTTGAGTAGGAAAGAGGAAGCTGCACGCCCAAGTATTTCAAGTCAATGCTCACTGTTGGGTCCACAGAATTCAGCTTCAGTCCCACTAAAAGAGGCAAGTATCAGTCAATGTCTCAATGTACCAAGACACTGGGGAAAAACAAAGTCAAGATACTTACTAAAAAGGAAACCATTAAGTTATACACAGGTTTTTCTAGCTTTCACCCACCATTTTAAGAGACCAGAAAAACAGCATTAGCAACTGTAACTGTTACTTATGCTGGATTTGCAGCAAGTATGAGTTACTTAATGAATATTTTAAAGAATATTTTAGGGAACTGTAAAATCAAGAAAAAAATTAATTACTTTTAATAGTTTTCTTGATTACTACAGAAGTTTCAATAGAAATTTCTTAACTGAAGTGCCAGAGTTGTCACAGTTCTCACGATGGAAGTTTCTATTTCCTTTTTGGAAGTGAGCACTACTTACATCCTTAAAGGCCAGAGTCACTGCCTGAACTCAACTCTGCTGTCTATTCGCACTGCATATCACTCCATAAATTATCAATCCTGCCAGTGGTACTTACGTATCCCCTTCTCTACAAAAAACTATTCTTGTGATAGAACAAGCACCAGTTTCAACCAGTAATGAGACAAGAACAAATCACTTTTTAGTTCTGAAATGTGTGCGCTTGGAAACTATGATATAAATAAAGCTGTATTCAGGCAGCATTCTCAGGACTAGCTCAGCAAATCCAGACTTCAGCAGGTTATTTTTTTCCAAGCTTGGCATTTTGCAATAGAACTTCTTTTTTGTCTTTTGAAGCAAGAAGGAAAAGTAGTCATAAAGAAATTAACCAATAGGTGCTGTTGATGCCACTGCAAATGTTTAACTGCCTATAACATCTTTCTTCATCAACTCCCCAAAAATACTCATATAGAAAGACTTTACTTGATCACAAATTCTATTTTTCCATGGCAAAACAAATACAGACACAGAAATGCTGAGGGAAAAAGCCAGGAACTTAGTACTTCTTCTGGAAAATATTGTTACACTGAGTTCAAGAAATGACTGCTATCAATCACATTCAGCTTGCACTCTGGAGCTGAGAACATTTACTTCGGTTGTCAGCTACAGAAACCTACTGCTAAATGCTCCTGCTGCCAACAAGTCTGAAATGCATTTATTAAACATGCGAGTTTTGAAATTGTAAATGTAAGACTTGACAGGGCTCAGGTCACATAAAGCAGTATTTGCACATACAGCAGAAATCTTGTGTTGGTGGCACGCATTCGTGTTCCTATGTGACAACACAGTGACCTGATTACTGGCAGCCTGAAAACAATCGACATGGAACAAAACTCCAAGATGGTTGTTTAAAAAGATCCTGTTATCAAAGACAGTCTAGTGAGATATAATTTTCAAATCTACACAGGCAAAATGAGCAGCAAGCCAAGCCAATCTAGCATCTTGTATAAAAACATGTCAACTGCTAAATGCCAAGATGTCATCCACTTCTTTTCAAACTCTATTTAAATGGGAACAGTACACAGTTTGTTTTTCTTGACACGCCATTTGAATTATTCTACCATCTCCAAAACCAAGCCTTGCTTTGTTTAATACTCAAACCAAAACATCACCCATACAAAGTACCTACTCTTTCAGTTTCAGATCACGAAGTAAAAAACACTCAGACAAAAAATAAGAGGATGCAACATGGAATGAACACAGACAGACTAAAGAGAACAAACAGTAAGAGCAAGTACTAAGTCAGTAGAGACATCTCCATATATGACAGGTAAATTATCACTTCTATTAATTTCTAACATTCCAGAGTATTCCTAAATTTCAGTTGCTGTAATCAAATAGTAGCAAATGAAGAATCTTAAGAACTTTCTCCTCTCCACCAGATGCAGCTGCCAAATCTGAAATACAATGTGTGACAAAGGGCACTCCTCTGAATATGATAAGGAATTCAAATTAGCCCAGATAGGAGACATCCCATAGCACTGCAGCACTTCAGTAGAAGCTTTCCTTCTAACATGCTCAAGCTGAATTCCCTTCTTTCTGAAGGATTTTCTTCCTGCAGTCCTGGCTCCTCCAAGATCCAGACAGCCTCAACCACCATTTTCTTAATGTCACAAATCAACAGCAACTGTGGGGTTCAGGTATAGCTCCAACACATCTCCAAAATGAAACTTATGCTTCTCAACTACACTGTCCAAAACCAAAACCAGAGTTAACATCAGTCAGAACTGCTATGTCCATTTCCCATACTGCCGTGAGGACAAAAAAGCCAGAAAGCTTCTACAGAATGGCTGAAAGCACACTTAGAAACATGCACATCACATCTTTCAGCCACATCCCTTTGTCTGTTCTGTAGTAGATGACAAGGTGGTTTTATTAGTCATTATCTGTGGCCAAGAAACTTCGGAGAACAAGTATCAGAATCAAGAAGGCTAATAGGATGCTACTTAGAATTGGTATGTCTGGGAGAAAGATACAGCCCTTAAGCCTGGCCTAGAGGCACTCCCTAGCCACCTTCTTATGTCTTATTGATGATACTGGAGAGACGAAAACACAAAATACCCAACAATCCCTATCTCCATTACCATCATTATGTTCCTTCACCAATCTCAAGTCTACAACGTATCTTTAATAACCTTTTGCAAGCTGAAGGTAATCTGCATAAAGAGTTCAGTTCCCAGGCAGCAGCTGAAGTGTAACAACAGAAGTATATATATTGTAATTCACAGTCTAATCTAATTACATCCGTATCTTATCTGTAATAACACTCTTGCTGCAAATAGTCTTCAGTAACTTCTCTTCCCTCTTAGAATAAGACAGGTGAGGGTCATTCTCTTCATTGCTGAATTATGATTTCACCATTAAACAGGATCAGCAGATTACCAGCCAAAACTGGAAATAACAGTCACAAGTGCTCAAGAAAATCAGAATTCTTCAGACCTCTTCCTTAGCCTGATGCTTGACTTCTCCATTTTGTAGTATCTGTGAAGTGCTCAGCACCCTTCAGAAAGTACCACACACTTCACCACTGCTCATTTAGAAGCTGGAGGAAAAGCACGTGGGTTTTACATGTTCCCTGTTGCAGGATTCCCTCATGAGTAAACCAGCCCTTGCTGGTATGGTGGTTACCAATATATCATAATTTTATTATACCTTTCTCCAGGAAAGGCATCATCTAGGAGGCCCACAATATAAATCAAAAAAGCCTTAACACAGTTGCAACATTTGCTTGGTGCTGTATCTAGCACTGCCAGCAGCTGACCACAAAGGAGATTTTACCACCATTTTCAAAAACGTGGTGCTAATGCAATGTATGACAACAGGCGCAGACCTGTGAGAGCAGGTCAGCCAGAGTGGTCATTAGAAAACAGGGCTGCCTATTGCTGGACTCATGGGAGGGGAAAACTGCATTTATACATCCACAATATCACTGAGGAACAACCTGGCTGGAGATGGGTTAGCTTGTTTTGCTGCCACCACATCTAGGACAGAGCTCCAAGAGCTCTCTATTACCTTTTGTATGACCACTTTGCAAAGGTGGAAGACAGGAATGTCAGCTCAATATTTGCAAGACACAAAGGCATCCCTTTAAATGGCTGCACAAGATGACAGGCTAGTTCTCATCACACCCCATGTATAAACCATTCTGGATTCAGGATAATCCAGGTCTCTTCACAGTAAAAGCTCTGCGAGGACCCAAAATAACTAGTATCAGAACAAAGACTAGTTATTTGGAGTCTCAATCCCTACAGTTAGATGCTTCAAAAACTGAGAGCCAGGACCACAGGAGCATGCGGTATGACGCTTCCATTCAGAACAATTCCTTCATTACCTGCCCCAAAGCCACTGGTTTCAGGACTACTATTGCTGAAGTCTTTCAATATCATTAGTAGAGAGTAGTTTAAACTCTGCTGTTTTGATCTGACCTCAGGATAACATCGTACACAAATACAAGATCACATGCTTGTTTGGACCTCTTATGTGACTAGTGAACTGGATCATAGAATAGTTAAGGGTTGGAAAGGACCTTAGCATCATCTAGCTTCAAACCTCCTGCCATAGGTAGAGGGATGCCTCACACTAAACCATGTCAGCCAAGGCTCTGTCCAGCCTGGCCCTGAACACCATCAGAGATGGAGCATTCAAAACTTCCCTGGGCAGCCCATTCCAGTGCCTCATGACCCTCACCATAAAGAACTTCTTCCTTATGTCCAATCTGAACTTCCCCTGTTTTAAGTTTGAACCCATTATCCTTTGTCCTATCGCTATAGTCTCTAATGAAAATCTACAGTGACTCACAGAAATACGGACTCAAACATAGCAAACGCAGTCTTAGTTAAGTTTGAATCTCCAGCACCTCTACTACCAGGAAATGGCAATTTTCTATGCATGAGTAAAATCAACTCCATCTGCTCTCTACAAGGATTAGCTCATTACAAAACAGGCATTGCCTGAAGTCTGAAGGCTCAGCATCTTCTGCAAGAGACATATAATGACATGCAGCATCTTTCTCTGCTGCTGGAGATTTTCTGCCTCTGTCACCTCTTCTAGTTCACAACATGAACGTGTGAAAACAAAAACATCTTTACTGGCTGGCAGAAGCTACTTTTAAAACCTCTAAATAAAGCAAAATGGGTCAGACACCACAGATTTTCTCTCACTGCCACAAATGGCAAGAGGGATGCTTCACGTAAACTTCCTTTCTTACTCTCACATTTGCATGTACACACCTTCACACTTTCCTGTGTTTGAAACCAAACCAAGAACCCAGCTGTACTGAATATAAACAGTATTACATCAAGTAGGAAAATACCAACTCAGCATGATTAAGCATACTATACAAGGAGGTGCAACAATATGGACACTGCCCACTTACCTTCCTGAAGGCTAGGATGTATTACTTGCTTATGCCTCAGTGTCTTTAGTTCTTCCATCAATTCCTTTTCTAATACCTGTATTCTTGCTTGACAGTCTACTCAAAAGTTCAAAAAGAAAGAACATATAAAAACATTTACTGTGCCAAAAATTGATTGACAATATTAATTTCCCAGTGTGTTTTTTACAAATTCCCTTAATGCAGGGAATAGCCACTTACAAAAAATAAAACAAACACAAGAATGTACCTGGATCACTTGTAGTCAACAAGGGAGCCTGAAGATTCCGTGACTCTTCTCCTCCTCCAGCTTTATCAACAGTATGAATGTCAAGAGCTTCCTGCATACATGAAGAGCCTTGAGTAAGTACAAGACACTTAAACACTTAGATACAAACTAAGCCACATCAAAATATCACCAACATATTCAAAACATGAGGCTGTTTAACAAACAAATATGTATTCTTCTATGCAGAACTCTAGATCCCACTATTTCTCCCCAAGTTGCTAAGTTAGAAAATGTTATGATTAATATAGGGAAAAGATAAGAACATATTTGGAATGATGCCATAAATCTCAAAACTCAGTTTAAAATAAAATACATGTTCAGCTGGAAGTACAAAGGGCTTAAAAATGAGACATTCTAAAAGGTTTTGTATCTTACTCAAAACAGCTAGGTTTTACCTTTGATGCAAAGGACACAAAGAGGACTCCATCAACATCTTCAAGGTCTGGCTTAACATCTGGAAGGATATTCCCAGGCCCTAGTGAGGCGTTCTTGCTCGTTATTACACCTTTCCCTATACCTTTAGGTGGTCGACCAGCCTTGGAAATTCTCAGTTTTCGTGGCCTTCCTCTTTTAGTTGTAACCGATGAGAGGGTGTTCTGATTGCTACCAGAGCCTCTCAGGGACATAGGGTTCTTCAGTATGCCAGACCTTTTCCTTCCACAGATCTCTTTAGCTGAAAATTGACAACTTACTGAGCCCCTGAGGTTAAAGTTAGGTGATTCAGATACAGCCCACTGGGCCTCTCTGACTGAAGAGTACTTCTGTGACACTTTATTTCCAGAAGATTGTTTTTTTGTAACTAACTCCTCAGTAACAGCCTCTGTGTCTGAGCAAGAGCCTTTGTGATTTTCAAAACACACAGGCACGGGATCCAACACTGCACTAAAAGGGGATTTATCCTTCTTGCAAGAGGAAAGCATGGTTTGTGGCAGCTCAGATATCTTCACTGTGCTCTTTGTGACTGCACAAGGTTCCAAATAGACCACAGGCATCTTCCCACTATCCAATTTTAACATTTTTGCTTTGGCGACACCTGAAGGGCTGTTTAATACACGCTTCCTAGACCCAAATTCTCCATCAGTTTCATCTGTTTCACCGCATCTCATAAGGTGTTTTTGTAGGATGGGATCGTCATCATCAGTGTTGGAATACTCATCAGTTTCTTCATCTGTGTCTTCCTGTTTCACGCTTACTCCTTGTGTGCAAATACCCGAATTGTAGTCATAGTCATCTATTGGCTCCTCTTTAATGACTACACTAAAGAGTCCATTTGGGTCCAACGGGGATGCCACACGGGAACTGCTTTTGTAACTGCTCACAATAGGACTGGAGTGGGAAGGAAGGGGCAGAAACAAAACACAAGATCTTTATCAAGTATTTTCCTTTACCCAAACTCTATCATCTCCCACAATCCTTGCTTATGTATTGTAAAAATAAAAAACCAAATGCTCCAAAATATGAGTCTGCTAAATAAACTGTTGTTTACAAGCTTATATTTTTGTAAGTGCTCCAAAAAAAGAGAAGGAATTGCCATCACTAAAACCAGTCCAACTCTTATCTGAAGGCAGCAGCACAATTTCCTTCCCTGGGTATATCAACGTGACACTTGCACTTCCTCCTATTTGAGACTCAGCATGAATTCATGCTAAGCTATCATGTTTCAAGTGCTCAGAAGCGGCCTTAGTTTTCTGTGTATTGCATACTGAAGCCACTGTGCTTGCAAATAATAAACTAAGTGAGCGCTTTATGCTCTTCAATTTACAAGATTTCACTAAAATTCTAGTTAATTCATCCTGAAGCCACATACAGACAACTCCTAAGCTCAGCTGTTGCTTGAACTTTCACAGAATGCTAATATCCTACTGAGTTATGCTTCATCTTACACCGAGTACCAACCTAACCAGAATTTGACATACCATGCATTAGATACTGAAGTCTAACAGTGCAGCCAGTTGCACTCCAGTGATGGGCTTCTTTGAGGGACAGACACATCAGTGAAGACTGTAGTCAGTCAGGAGTTTTGTTAAGCGCATCAGAAGCTGGCTCTTTGTCACAACAGGAAGCAACTACGGTATGAAACCAGAAATTTGTACCCACAATGAACTTATATTGGGTTTGCTTGGCAAGGAGCTGGGAGTGCGGCAGGATCTACAGGGGTGGCTTCTGTGAGAAGCTGCTAGAAGCTTCCACGATGCCCAACAGAGCCAATGCCAGCCAGCTCCAAGACAGACCTGCTGCTGGCCAAGGCAGAGCTCATCAGCAATGGTGGTGGCACATCTGTGATAATATATTTAAGAAGGGGAAAAAGCTACTGCACAACAGCAACCGCAGCCAGAAAGAGTGAAACTCTGCTGGAGAAACAGCTCTGCAGACACCAAGGTCAGAGAAGCAAGAAAGAAGATGCTCCAGAGCAGAGATTCCCCTGCAGCAAGGGAGGACCCTATGACAAAGCAGGGAGGTGCCCAAAGGAGGAGGTAACCCCACAGGGAACCCACCCTGGAGCAGTCTGTTCCTGAAGGGCAGCATCTCATGCAACGGATGCATGCTGGAATAGGCTGCTCCTGAAGGACTGCACCCCATGGGAGGGATCCATGCTGGAGTAGGCTGCTCCTGAAGGACTGCACCCCATGGGAGGGACCCACGCTGGAGTAGGCTGCTCCTGACGGACTGCATCCTGTCAGGGGGAGCCACACTGGAGCAGTTTGTGAAGAACTGCATCCCCTGGGAAGGATGCATACAGGAGAAGCTTGTGGAAGACTGTCTCCCATGAGAGGAACTCCAAGCTGGAGCAGGGGAAGAATGTGAGGAGTTCTCCCTTGACGAGGAAAGAGCAGCAGAGACAACGTGATGAACTGATACCACCCCCATTCCCTAGCACTGCTGGAGGGTACGAGGTAAAGAACTAGGGAGTGAAGCTAAGCCCAGGAAGGGAGGAGTGGGAGGAGGACTACCGTGATTTGATTGGTAATACATTAAACTGATTTCCCGAAGTCAAGTCTATTTGGTTCACAACAGTAATCAGTGAGTGAACTCTCCTTGTCCTTATCTCAAACCATGAGCTTTCTTTCCCCCCTGTCCAGCTGAGGAGGGGGAGTGACCAAGCAGCTTTAGTGGACACAGGTTGCCCAGCCAGGGTCAACCCATGGCAGAACCTCATCAAACAATAGCCAGTACTTACTTACTAAACATATCAGATAGTATTCCAACACTCCTTTTATAGAAATGTATTTTTAATGAAATACTATATATCATTTTATGTTAAATTATTACTTGTTAACCTTATTCTATTAAAAATAACAATATTTGTTAATGCTAGTTAATGATAACAATTTCAAACAACATAATTGTAATAACAATGTATTACGTATAAAAGGAATAGACTGAGAAAGTTGGGGCTGCTCAGCCTGGAGAAGAAAAGGCTGTGTGGAGATCTCACAGCAGCCTTCCAGTGTTTGAAGGGGGCTGACAAGGATGCTGGAGAAGGACTATTCATCAGGCACTGTAGTGACGAGACAAGGGGTAATGGGCTCAAACTGAAACAGGGGAAGTTCAGGTTAGATGTAAGGTCAATTGCCTTCCTCTTCCAAAAGGAAGGCAGGGAGGGAAGAAAAGCAAACTCACACTAAAGACAAGACAACCAAATTAGAAAAACAAGACTACTGGAGCATTAAGAACCCCACAGTATTTCTGTTGTTGAAGTAGGAAATTCAAAAGACCTTGGAAGGGAGAAAGAGTACATCAGCCTGTAAGACTTAAGTACCAGTGACATTTTCTCGTGGCTCTATACACAGCCCCAACATCCGAGTGCTCCAGACAAAACCATTAGTATACAAGTGTTCACAACTCAAATGTAAAAATGTCTTTGCTTTACAATACATCTCATGAAACTGAACGTACTACCAGGCCACAGGGAAAACAAAACAAAAGATCAACCAAACAACTATATTACCTTGTATAAAGAAAATAGCCCTTTATTTCCAAAGTGTGCTCCTAACTGAAGATTAGAATTATTCTCAGGTATACACAACCTTTTACATAGTTTCATTCTCAAAAGTGTCAGAAAAACCGAGCATTGCTGGGCAAAACCACACACTAGGAACTCCACTACCTTTAGTGAGTGCTATTTGGGAAGCAACAGCTCCCAACTTCTGACTCTCACCCAAATCTAAACTCAGCAGAAATCACTACCCTGCATGAAGGTGAGATATTGCCTATCAACTAACAGTAATAGCTTGCCAAAAAATAAAACAGGTGACAAAAAGTAACTGCTCAGTCTTCTTTAATATGCAAGTATTAATGTGTCTGGCTCCATAAAAGAAAAAGCCACTCACTCAACACTGCCCTTGAAAGGCTTGAAAACATTGTGAACAGATATGAAGGAAAAAGGAGAACTGATGCTCTGAAAAACCCTAGCACATATAGAGACAGTTCTATGTCTTGTACAAGATCGATTTTTCTCCTTCCAAGCATAGAATCTGACTGTCACAGATTACAAAAACATAAAATGAAAAGCTGGGCAATGCTTGAGGAGAGTTCCAAGATGGTGGTAACATTTATTCATCAAATAATAGATGCTTCCAAGCCAAGAACAGAGAAAAACCCTTTATAATCTCTCCTTGTCTGTGCAGCTTTTAGCACATTTCAGAGTTAAACTGCCTTGGGTGTGACACCAGGGAATGCATCTAACATGCCCTGAACCAAAAGAAATAAAGTCTGCCAATTTGCCTCATCTGTTCTTAAGGAAGACCTTGAGTCCTTAAAACCACGGGGTTTACTCCTTGGGAAAGAAGGGAACCAAAAAAAAAAACCCCCAAGCTGTGCAATTCAAACAGCTGTCCAAATAATTTGCTTCAATAACCCTCTTCAGGCAAACAGAATTACTGAAATACTTTTTCAAAGGCAGATGACCCCAAAGAAACAAAGTATCACTTTGAAGAGAAAATAAACCTTTCAGTAATTATTTTCAGAGTTTTACTGTTTTACTTCCAGTATGCACAGTTATCTAAATACTTTTCAATGCTGTTATTTTTTAGGAACTCAGGAAAGCCCACCCTTCCTAAAATCAGTGTCCTTTCAGTCTTCAAGGTGGGCTTCTCTTGAATTTACAACGTGTGTGGAGAATCCAAGTGGTGTAGAGGATGTTCTTCTGCCTAGTTCAGAGACATTGGAAAATACTACAAAAGGCAGGTGAGGTGTTTTAGATCCCAAAACAACTCTCATATTCTTAAGAAATATTACAACCATACTCAATAAAGTCCTGAAGAATGGAGGACTCCGAAGCTTTTCAGTTACAAAAAAGGCAGGGAGAAAAACCATTGAGCAGCCCTCTTTAAAACACACTGAAGTAGTATAGTAATACAGCCTTTGAAACAAATTGGATAATTATGTCTTTTTCCTCCAAGAACTGACCTCTAATTACACCGTCAACATCATCCTGATATCCTGCAGGTGAATAATTGCTTGGTGCACTGATCTACATAAGGCTGCTTTTGTCACTAAACCTTTGGCAGATTAAGCCTGGTATCTAAAGACAGAATGAAGAAACATGGCAGAAAAGAAACCTCTTTAAAAAAAAAATCACTTCTTCATGTTCAGGTTCAAAGGATTTCTAAGCATCTCTTGACATAGCTTCAATATTTACTAGATTTGCTCTATTTTTTGCTTAGATTTTGGAAGCCAAGTGAAAGTCGAGTAAAAGAATAGGTTCTGTCAAGCTTGTTTTACCTACATAAACATGGCTAGCGGGTTCCATGCTACAGGTAGACTCTCAATATACACTTAGATTGCTTTACTACTCTTGAACCATTCTGTTCATACCGCATAAAGAAGTCAGTACTGTATAAGTACATAGACCTAAAATCACCACAGAGCAAATTACGGTGTGAACAGTGTAACAGTTATTCTGAAGTACTTCCCTAAGGTGCAGATTCTCTTACCTCAGAGCAAACATGAAGCAACCAACTACCAACCATCAGCCTACCTCATGCTGCTTTGTGGAATAAATTCCCACAAGCAGTTATTGACAAAACAGTGGTGCACTGCCAGCTACCACTGCCTTGTAGCGATCCCTACATACACCCAACCTAAATACCCATACACACCACACATCCCCCCTATCCTCTAACGAGAAACAAAGATACCAAGGCAGCATGTCACCATGGTAAACAATCCTAAACAGAACAGCAATGCTTTCATAGAATTACAGACAGGTTTGGGTCGGAAGAGACCTTAAGGATCACCCAGCTCCAACCCCCTGCCATGGACAGGGACATCCTCATCTAGGCCAGGCTGCTCCAAGCCCCATCCAGTCTGGCCCTGAACACTGCCAGGGATGAGGCAGCCACAGCTTCTCTGGCAACCTGCGCCAGTCCCTCACCACCCTCGCAGTAAAAAGTTTTGATGACTACAATGTCTTGCTTGCAACTCTGAAAAATTAGTATTCTAAAAAGTTAAGAGGCTTAAGAGAAATCCCTCAACACTTCTCTACAACGGGAGTTAGAGCAACGTAGCAAAAACATACCCAACTTTTATTCTCCTCAGACACATTAGAAAGTCCAGACTGATAGAACACTTTAAGCTAAGAAAAGCTTTTAATAATAAGTGTTCTGCCATTTCAGGTCAGGCAACCTTTGCCAATCTGTATACTGAGCATCCTGTCATTTAATATCTCACCAAATATCCCACCCAACCAGTACTTGTGCTAAAAAAAAGAATGTTAACTCACCTTTCAGAGACCTCTTGTTTTAGCTTTGGCATATCACCCGAGGACAGGTCAGTGTCCAGGAAACCCAGGAATTCCCTTTCTGCGTTAAAGGAATCTTTGTCCATGTCAGTGTCTGATGAGTTTTGGCCAATGAATGAATTATCTAAATTTCTCTGATGCAAATCTAATGCATCAACTTCAGAAGGGCGACCATGAATTCCAGCAGTGCTAAAAGCATCACCTCCTTCCAAGTCCAAGTTACTGTTTGATTTCATATCACGCTGAGGTCGACTATTCAACCCATCATCTCTGAATCCTTTAGCAAAAGGATTGTAATCTATTTTCAGCTGGGTAATCTGGATGTTCTGGTAGGCTGTAACTGCAAAGAACTCTGTCTGTGGAAAGGTAAATGTATGGACATCTGGGCCGTTGAGCTGAATGACTTCTGTGGCTTTGTCTGCAGGCACCAAGTGAAGTCGTGGCAGATAGCGGTGCATAGAATGCAAGATTATATGACCCTCCTGGTCCAGGGTATTGTTGGTAAGTTTGAGTTTGTAGAATGATACTGGCTGGTGCATCCAGTACTGGCCAGTGGAAGGGGATTCTGGATGAATAAACACTCTCCCAAGAACATGGGGCTCTGCCTTCCCACTGGGTTCCCACCAACGGCCATTCCATTTGTACCGGTGATTGTCCACAGGGGATATGTCCATGACTAGGATGTACTTCTGGCTGACATCCAGACCTGTAATCCAGTATCGGCAGTACGGGAACATGCGCCTCCCCTGCTTCGTCAGGATCATCTCTGTGTTACAATGGTAGAATTCATTCCACATGCTGTTGTTATCTAGGGTGACAGTAATGCCCCCTGAGACACAGTCAGCTGGGAGACAAGCCTTGACTTTGGCTTTTACTGGAGTTGATACACTGCTGGCAAGAGCACAAGCATCACGGTTTGCTACTAGGATTCCTTGGTCAGCTTTACCATTTCCCTGCTGCTGTTTCAGGATGACAAAAAAAGCAGGTGCTGTACCAGACACAGTCCCACTGTCCTGGCTACCCAAGACAAGCTGCTGCTTCTCCATGATGAGTATTCTTACAAGCTCTCAAATTGAATGCAAATTCTACACGGTTCTGTTAGCCTTCTATGGCTGCTCACCATTCTGGGAAAAAAAGGAAAAGCCAATGAGAAGTTATTCAAATACAGTCTAAGACATTAAGTATCATGAGAAATCCTTTTTGTAGCACTTCTCCAAATTAAAAACTTAAAAGATAACAAGCACTATAAAGTGCAATTGGGAAGAAGCATCAAATCCAGGTTGCCCATGTGCATATAAATTAGGCCTTAGAAATGTGAGGGCTATGACACCCTTTATACTGCATTTTCTTAGAATGCTTTGCCACAAGAGGACTCCTTACTTTGCTTGATATTTCAAAGTGCTCTTTGTTCTGGTATTGGCCTAAATCTTCGGATCATTTTCTTAACAGCGCTTGGCAAAAGGTGCAGAAGTTTTCAGAAGGATAAATGGCACATCTCTGACAGAAAGGCAGATGTCATTTGCTCTGGCCAGAAAGAGTTCCCAGAGGTCCAAAACTTCTCACAAATGAAAAAGGGGAAAGAAAGGGAAAAGACAGCATTAAACAAAAATCACATTTCCCCCAAATATCTTTGCTAAAGAAGACTAAGTTGTGGCGTTGGGATTTGTTTGCTCCCCCCCACCCCAGTCCCAGTCAGTTCTAAATATCTTTATAAGGCAGAAACAAAAAAACAGGAGGAAAAAAAAACAAACGAAAAAACAGTTTAAATGGATAAGCTTTGGGGAGAAAAATAGACTAACCCCTCAAAAGGCCACACAGCTAAGATTAAATGGATGAATGTAAAGCAGAGGGCAAAACCTTAGCGACTTCTATCTTCTAAATCATTGAAATAACTTACATAAGAAAATGTCAGTAATGTTATGACTAGCCTCATCACCAGTTAGGGAACTAAAATAGAAAGTTACCTTTGCCTCATATATACAACTGACTTTTGTGTGTCTACCTCACACATTGAATACTATGTCACCGCTAACAAAAGATCAACAGCTCCATTTTTTTCAAACAGCCTGAACTTTTCTCACTGTGAGAATTTACAATAAGCAATTCTGGTGCCAATTCTGAATGCATTCCCCCCTTTCAGATGCTTGCATGTTGTTCCATACTGTATACAGAATCAACTACAATTTGATTGTATTGATGTCTACTTGGTGAGAACCAGGGAGAGGCACAATCACCATCCCTAGGAGTTAACTGCTTGAGAACAACTGCATTTCTTTACAAAGAATTAACTCAAATTCACAAGTTTTAACTGAACTTGGTATCTAATAAGACACATTTATGATGCTAGGACTGAGGTACTGCTCGAGGAAACACTGTGTGAAACAGCTGCCAAACGCATATGGGAATTACTTCAAAGCTCAGGAGGCAGGCAATTTATACACCATGATAAATGGCATCTCTTGACACCTAGAAAATACCTGCTTCCAGCCTTTAAACTCTGCACTTTAAAATGTTATGTAAAAGTTGAACTGGAGGAAAAATACCCAGAACTGTTCTGTACAGGCTTTGAGACCTATAGAGTACAAAGATCTGGTTTTCACTTCTCCTTTAAGGACAAAACACTTTCCCCACAAACACACCCACAACCACCCAGGGCAGAGCCTAGAACACAAAATTCATTAGCTGTTAAAATAGAAAATATGAGGGTGCTTTTGAAGAATGATGCCCTGGTTTTCCAACAGAGCATATCTTAATTGCCAGCAACACAAAAAGCTACCCCCCCCAAAAGGCTTTTTCACCTTCATCTACAAAAACACAACAGAAATATAAATCAGACGGAATGGGGAGAAAGAAATTACAACCTAAATTGTATGTGATTTTCCACCAACTTAGCCTCTCTATAAAAGTGTACAGCACATTTAGATGTATATTAAACATACAACCATAAAGTGAGTTCACACCAGTGCTGTGCAACACACACCAAAACTGTATTACCTCACGAAGAAAATACACTATCAAATTGGTTTTAAATCTGGATTAAGATCTGCAGATCGCCTGCAACTTTCAATGTACTTGAGACTGTTCCTGCACGTGCCAGAAATAAATTCAAAAAGGCTCAATAGCGTCCACTCAGCAAAAATTCCGTGCACAGAAAGAGCTACTGAGTCACAATTTCTGTTTTTCAACGTCTTAACTTGGAAACATTGCACCATTTGGAGTTATTTCTATCACAAGCCCGGTTCACAGCATCCAGTCAAAGACGCATGTGGTTACAATGTGATCACGTGCAACTACAATAGCCGAAAGCTACGTTATTTCAGCACTGACATGGGCTATTACAAGAACAATTTCACACATTTTATTACACCTCATCATACATACAAATCTACTTTATTACAACATGGAGGTCCTAATCCACTGTTTCAGGAAAATGTGTGTATTTGTAGAAATTAAGATTTAATCTGCTTCCTATATATCCCCTTCTCTACCCATCTGCAGATCTTATATTCGAGGAGCAACTTCTAACTACGCAGCAGTGGCAAAAGATACTCGACAGCTGACAGAGGTGCGCTAAAAGCAGGAAGATAATCGGATGGGGGAAAATCCATTTCCAAAACCGAAAACAAGAAACAAACAAGCAGAACCCCCTAAGGCCCCAAGCTGCAAAGGAGACCACAACTCCAGCACACAGGGCTCACAGGAGGAGTCCCGCAACCGCCGCGTTGCCGACGGGAGCCCGGCGCCGGATCCAATGGCAGCGAGCGCTGAACGCGCGGCGCTGCCGTTCAACACCACGGCAGCGGTGCGGTGCCGCCCGCCCGGGCACCCGGGGGGGGGGCCGCGCC
>JASSUY010036155.1:3450-60368 GCA_032466535.1 Forpus xanthops
CGGCCTTGAACACCACCAGCAATGGAGCATTCACAACTTCCCTGGACAACCCATTCCAGTGCCTCACCACCCTTACACTAAAGGATTTCTTCCTCATATCCAATCTAAACATCCTCTGTTTAAGTCTGAACCCATTACCCCTTGTCCTCTCACTACAATCCCTAATGAAGAGTCCCTCCCCAGCATCCCTATAGGCCCCTTTCAGATACTGGAAAGCTGCTATGAGGTCTCCATGCAGCCTTCTCTTCTCCAGGCTGAGCAGTCTCAATTCTCTCATCCTGTCTTCATAGGGGAGGTGCTCCAGTCCAATTACCATCCTTGTGGCCTTCGTCTGGACTTGTTCCAACATTTCCATGTCCTTTTTATGTTGAGGACACCAGAACTGCACACAATAGTCCAAGTGAGGTATCACAAGAGCAGAGTAGAGGGGCAGGATCACCTCCCTCGACCTACTGGTCACACTTCTTTTGATGCAGGCCAGTGTACGGTTGGCTTTCTGGGCAGCAAGCACGCACTGACAGCTCATGCTCATTCTCTCATCAACCAACACCCCCAAGTCCTTCTCCTCAGGGCTGTTCTGAATCTCATCTCTGCCCAACCTGTAGCTGTGCCTGGGATTGCTCCAACCCAGGTGGAGGACCTTGCACTTGGCATGGTTAAACTTCACCAACCCACCTCACAAGTGTGTCAAAGTCCCTCTGGATGGCATTCCTTCCCTCCAACGTATCAACTAAACCACACAGCTTGATGTCATCGGCAAACTTGCTGGGGGCGCACTCAATCCAACTGTCCATGTCACTGACAAAGATGTTGAACAAGACCGGTCCCAACACCAATCCTTGAGGGACACCACTCGTTACTGGTCTCCAGCTGGACATTGAGCCATTGAGCACAACTCTTTGCATGTGGCCATGCAGCTAGTTCTTTATCCACCGAGTGGTCCACCTATCAATTTAATGTCTCTCCAACTTAGAGACAAGGATGTCATGTGAGACAGTGTCAAATGCTTTGCACAAGTCCGGGTAGATGACATCAACTGCTCTAACCCTGTCTATCAGTTCCGTAGCCTCATCATAGAAGGCTACCAAATTGGTCAGGGAGGATTCAAACTTAAGCAGGGGAAGTTTAGATTGGATATGAGGAAGAAATTCTTTAGTGTAAAGGTGGTGAGGCACTGGAATGGGTTGCCCAGGGAAGTTGTGAATGCTCCATCGCTGGTGGTGCTCAAGGCCAGATTAGACATAGTCTTGGGCGACATGGCTTAGTGGGAGGTGTCCCTGCCTATGGCAGGGGTGTTGGAACTAGATGATCTTAAGGTCCTTTCCAACCCTAGCTATTCTATGATTATATGATTTCCCCTTAGTGAAGCCATGCTGGCTGTCACCAACCACCTTGTTGTTTTTCATATGCCTTAGCATGTGTTCCAGGAGAATCTGCTCCAAGATTTTGCCAGGCACAGAGGTGAGGCTGACTGGTCTGTAGTTCCCTGGCTCATCCATTTTCCCCTTCTTGAATATGGGGTTATATTTCCCTTTTCCCAGTTATCAGGAACTTCATCTGACTGCCATGATTTTTCAAATATGATGGGCAATGGCTTAGCAACTTCATTTGCCAGTTCCTTCAGGACCCGCAGATGGTTGTCATCAGGGGCCATGGACTTGTGTACATTCAGGTTCCTAAGATGGTCTCGAACCAGATCTTTTCCTATGGTGGGCCCAAGGTCTTCATTCTCACTGTCCCTGCATCTGCCTTCCAAGACTTGAGTGGTGTGGTCAGAGCATCTCCTAATGAAGACAGAGGTGAGGAAGTTATTAAGAACCTCAGCCGTCTATAAATCCAGGGTAGCCAGTTCTCCTGATAGCTTCTAGAGGGGGCCCATGTTGTCCCTAGTCTGTCTATTGTTCGCTATGTATGTAGAGAATCCCTTCCTGCTATCTTTAACATCCCTAGCCAAGTTTAATTCTAACTGGGCCTTAGCTTCCTGGGCAACATCCCTGTATTCTTCTCAGGCTACCTGTCCTTGCTTTCACCTTTTATAAGCCTCTTTTTTTCTTCAAAGTTTCCTCAACAGCTCCTTATCCATCCAAGGAGGTCTCCTGGCTCTCCTGCTGCACTTCCTGCTAGTAGGGATGCATTGCTCCTGAGCTTGCAGCAGGTGATCCTTGAATATCAACCAGCAGTCTTAGGCCCCCCTGCCCTCTAGGGCTATATCCCATGGAACTTTACTAAGCAGGTTTCTGAAGAGGCCAAAGTCTGCTCTCTTGAAGTCCAGTGCAGTGAGCTTGCTGTGCGCTCTTCTCACTGTCCTGAGGATATCAATGTCGACCATCTCATGATCGCTGTAATTAAGGCTGCCCTGGAGCATCACATTTCCAAACAGCCCTTCCTTGTTGGTGAGCATGAGGTCAAGCATGGCATCTCTCCTTGTCACCTCTTATTACTTGCAGAAGGAAGTTGTCTTACACACAATTGAGGGACCTCCTGTATTGCTTGTGCTGGGCCATGCCATCCCTCCAACACATACCAGGGTGGTTGAAGTCCTCTGTGAGAACAAGAGCCTGTGAGTGTGAGGCTACTCCAATCTGTCTATAGAGAGCTTCATCCACCAAGTCCTCTTGATCAGGCCCATGTCTCTTCTTCCAGCAGATCATTAACCCCCATAAGTATTGCTGCTGAGGTAGCAGAGGAATGTAGTGGTCCAGAAAGAAGAAGGTGCCCTAGGAAAAGAGAAACTGTGGAAGGGTCTAGGAGCAGGAAAAAGTTTTTAAGAGAATGCCTTTTAGGTTATTCTTCCCCATCCTGGTGCCTTTTCTGCTTCTCTTTAGCTGTTTTGTAACTGTAAATATATATTGTCTGCACAGCTGAGAAATCTTTACTTTTACATGAAATATTGCACCTTATACTGCAGTGGAGAACTATCAGGGGTACAGAAAACACAGGGATGTACCAAACAGCATACAGAGACATGTGTTGCTGCATTCTGAGTAGTCGTGGTCAGCTCAAAGTCCCACCTTTTTTCCCATCAGATGTTTTCCTACCTGCATTTGCAACTTCAGTTCTTCCTGAGTGGAATGCCTGACATCCTAGTGAGATGTTAAAACATCCCTATTGATTCCAAGACAGAAAAGGAGCAAAGCTAATTTTGTAATTACAATATTACAATCATACTTGGCAAATGATACCAATAGATAAGCTTAAAGCAGCACCAATACTCTTCAACTGCATCATCCCTGACACTTGCTTTTTATAAATATTCTTAATTGTAGGGTGGGTTTGAGAAATATTCACTTTCAAATCCACAACTGCATCAGGACACCATTTGTTCTGAAGTTTCTGACTTGTTTCATTTTTATTATGAAAGAGGAAGGTCAACACCAGTGGGAAGAGGTAGGGTTGCTCCCTGATGTTATACAGGAGCTCTATCAGCTGTGGCAACACCTATCTGTAGTGAAAGGCCAAGTGGCAACCTGAAATATGTTAGAGAAAAGACTTGCTGGCAGATTGATGGAGAACGCTGACATATTTCTGTAAACCACAATACAAAGGGAGTTAATCAGGACCAGGAGGAGTGTCCGTCATCTGGAGAAGTCATTTTCCACCTCAATTAGCTGGTAGTTTAGGCAAACACTCATAATGTTTAAGTCCCATCAGTCTGAGTGATGCTTTCTTGAGCAACACTTATGCTGTGCTCTCACTGAGTGTCTCCATGATGGTGCTGCTGGTAATTGGTAAGCTTTGTCAGCAAGCCACTAAGTCTTTATTGACAGGCTTAGCTTCGTGTTTGGCTCAAATAACATCCCCTCTGAAGGCAGAGAGGAAGAGGAGGTAATATCCAGGCCCAGCATGCACAATGTCTATCAGAGGGTTGGCAGGAATTCCATTTCTCTTTGTTATATTGATTGTCACATTTTACAAGGGAGGCATGTCTCTGTTGCTGGATTGGTCTCTTTTGGGATGTGGTTTTTTACTCTCCCTGTTTGTACACTCATTTGGTGTTTCCTCTCCCGGAGTGACCAATGTCATTCTGCATGAAGTCTATGTGAGTTCTTTGAAGAAAAGCAGCATCTAAAACAAAATGATGACAAAAATTTCCCAAAACTAGTGATCAAGAGGGGAAAAACTGAGCCTTCAGGCTTGTAACTCTAAACAAAGACAGGCAATAAACATGTGGTAGAAAAGGATGATTTCTTTTAACCTTTTTACTGTAGTCTCTGATATTATCCAGTATAGGTTACAGCCCTTTTGTTTTTCACTCTCTGGATTTGGCAGACCTCTGCTCCCTGGCTGCAGTAATGTGTTTTTTCCACTGTCTGTTCTCCAGTTTTTGGTGTCCCTCAGCATAATGGAGTTCTGTGGATTTTCTTCCTGCCTGACAAATACCCTGTTGTTGTTTTAGACCACACTGGGAGGCTCTTTACAGTGAAAGCTCTCAGTGGTAACATGCAATGCGCTGACAAAAACATAAGTTGCATGTCTCCAGGCACAGTTTCTTTACCTTTCAAAGAGTAAATTGAACCATGTAGAAGGGGTGGGCTGAATCACTCTTATAACCCTCAGTGGACTGAGATGCTTTATTAGTCCCAGGTCTCTAAGACACCTACAGCAATCAGCTTGCCCAAATAACTTATACGATTAATTTTTGTTTTCCATTAATAGATGACCATCAAATTAGGAACTGTAGAAAGTGCTATGAATTCAGTCAAAACCTTCATCTTTCCTGCACCCTATACTTTGAGCTATTTCATTATCAGGTGTAAGATAGGAATAAGTAAAATCTCCTTGGTGAGAAAAATAGCTTGTAATATAACATGGTTTTGTGCTAGGGGAAGGGTTTGTGGGTCTGTTGTAGAGAAGCTGGTGCCAATCTCATATCTCTGTGTCACAGGGAAATGGAAACGGAATGCACAGGGACAGCATCAAGGTATTGCAAGGAACGAGTGTTTTGCAAATGAAGCTGTGGAAAAACATTTTTGTGGCTGTGATGGCATGACGTCTGTCCCTGTGATATGGATGGCTCCACAAGGGATGTCCTTGTGTGTGTGTGTGTCTTCATTGGAGAAGCAAAGGGACATAAAAATCTCTTTTATCCTGCACATAGTGCCTTTTGATTGCAGATCATAAAACAAGAACATCATCTTCTGGTATTGGGCCCTTCTGTATTATGGACTTCAAACTCTGCTGGCCTTTCTTGGGGGCACCAAGAACATTTTGGCCAGGTCAGTGCTCCTGCTGCTGCTGCTGACAGACATAGGGGTAATGGGGGTGGTCTTGCAGTGAGCAATTCAGCCTTAGCAGTGTCTCATTAATTGCCACTGCTAAGTAGGATTGGGGCCTGGAAGTCTGCAGCCTTGGCTCTTCCCTTCTGTGCACCATGCTGGTCAGGAGCCACTTCATTGGAGTTACTGGTGACACCAACTTAATAGATACCCTGGGAGGGAAATTCAGCCTTGTGATTACTTTTCCTTATTGAATTCTTGATTACTGGGTCAGGGAATATTTTACATCCCCAGGACCATTGCCTATCAGAAATGATGCACTATATGAAAACAAAAAAAGGAGAATGGTAACTAAGTCCATTCAGATTCAGTAACTCAGATTCCCAGCAACCTTGTGACTATAACATATATTGGTTTCAAGTTTGGTTGAAAGACAAATGGCCCTTTGTTGATGTTCTTTATTACTTCTTTGGGAAAGACCTCCTTTCACTGTGCCTCTATACAGCATCTAATTCAGCAAGGCCCTGTTCCAACATGAAAATCTACAGACAACAATGCAGGAGACCACTTAACAGCTAGCCAGATTTAAATAGTTGGGATAATTAGCAGAGAATATTCTACTTGCGTGCTCTGTCATTTGGTTATCACTAAGTCTACAGTGATATTCAAGATCCAAAAGAAAAGCAGCCTCACAATCCACATTTGTTTTTTTTCCATTACCCTAGAATTAAGGTGCTTGGCATTTGAACTTCATACACAGATAAACATACCAGATCATTAAGAGATGAAGACCAAGAGGACCTCAGTTACTGTGCAGAGTACAAGAAAGCTAAAACTTTTGCTGCATTTATTTTATTAAGTTTATCAAAAGAAAAATCTTTCTCATTTTTAAATGCAGTTACACAGCCTAGCATTAATCTTAAATCATCTTCACCACTGCAGTGTCTGTGTGCCTTCCAGCTGTGCCATAAAAGGTCCAACTAACTTTTCTCCTCCTTTCCCTAAGGGAACGATGTGCATGAAGGTTAGCTCTCCATAACAGATGCCTGCTGCAATGCTCTACGTGCTAACATTACTGTGAGGGAAGAGTGTGCAGAGAAAAGTAGGCACACAAATACACAAAAAAACAAAGGAAAATGTTTCCAAGATGAGCATTCTGTAATACATTTTCATAGTGGGCAAATTAACAGGTTGGTTTCTCTAAACTTCTCGGAGTGTTATTGTTCCTTTGTACCTTAGATGAATGTTTTTTAAAATGCAAACGTCCTTCCATGAATCTTTTCCTTGTAGGTGGCAAAATGTGCATAAATGATAGTCAATAACCTTACAACCCCATTGATCTGCACCAATGAATAGAGAGAGGGTTTCTCATTTAGGAGGAGGAAACAACCAACGGGAATCCATTGTGGACCAGCCTGGGAATGCTGCCCTTTTTTTTTTTAATTCTATTTTAAAGAGGATGGGTTAATTTCCCAGTTCGACACAATTTATTGGTGCTGAGCGGGAAGAGTGTTGAGTGGGAAAGGGTTTCATTGTCCACTAGGGCCTTATGGCTCTTCAACACCCACCACTTCTGCCTCATGTCAAAGAAAAGCAAATAGGTTTATTAAATAGCTGTCAGGCTGAATGAGGCTGTACAGAGAACAAACAGAAGGAAAATTGGATTAGAGGCAGAGTACATGCCACACTAAACAAGGGTACAGATTTACAGCTTTCTCTGCACAACTGGACAATGGACTTTGAAGACGAGTTTTGGGGAGGGGAGAGCCAAAGTCTGAGGATAAGGGGAAGATGACCCATGCAACCCAGGCAGAGCAGCAGTCATCCTTCTCAATATCTGGAAGCTCAGAAGTGAAGATACCCCTGGCTCTAAGCTCCTGGCTCTATTTCTCCAGCACATCATTTCAGTGTGTGAATAGAAAGCATACCCAGGTTCTTCCCTGCACACCTCCCTTAGGGAAGATGCTTTTACCCTGATCTTCCAAGACATCAGTCCTAAATCATACCATCTACCCTAGCACAGGAGACAAGAAGGAAAAGAAGTCACAGCAGAGCTACAGAGAATTAAACTTTCCCCGATAAAAGCTTTGGCTCACAGGTGGGCTCAGAGAAGCTGGGCTCTTTTGCAAGTGGCTGACAGTTATTCCCAGAGAGACCCCAGCCAAATTATCATCACAGAAGAAGAAGTGCCAAAATATTTTCAAGTGGTTTTTAGCTGGAAGGGAATAAAAATGCAGAGGTACTCACCAAGGGATCTGCAGGGACTGGAAGGGTCAGGAGGACTGTAACGCGCCAAGCAATGTAAGGAGCTGTGTTTTGTGCTGGAAAAATGCAGACCTCAGCTAGTTAACATGTGCAGTAACTGGAACTGACTACTACCTGTGTTGCTATAGCAGCCTGAACTTATACTAAGTGAGGAAACCATACCACATCACCCAGGCCACAGTAGCTGACTCCACTGTGAGAAGGAGCAGGTCTTGAACTGGTTACCCTTGCACCTACCTTCAAAACCTGTGGTTTTGTCTCCTAGAGCCAAGCTGGAAAGCTAAGCGCTAGATTCCAGATGTTCCTCCACACTGAGGATCAAGACCAACCACTTATCTGGATCTTTGCCTCAAATCACTTGAGGCAGGTTGAGTTTTCTTCACACCTCCACCCCAGCACAGCACCATCATCTCAAAAGCCTTTCAGGAAGGCAGGACCCCTCCAATATTGTCATCAACACTACAGCTTAGCTCCCATCTGTGTAACAGTGAAGGTAAATGCACTGCTCTGCTGTGCATTGATCTGCAAGTTTGCATCATCAGAGTGTTTATGACCTACATTTCCTCAAGTTTGAATTGGCTGGCATTGGAATTTCTCCTGATTTGCTAGAATCTTCCAGTGGAGGTTGTCCAATCCTCAGGAAAAGTAAGAAAACATTGGGAAGTGGATGCACAAGGTGAAATTTTATATAACAATTTGCCAGATTTTAATTTTATGTTTGAATTCATCACTTCTTCACCAAAAAACACTCCTACCTCTTTCTATCAGAAACATGCAATGAAAGCATGAGTGGGTGCAACCCTGCACTTTCCTACACACTTCCGAGTTACTGTTGTTCTAGTGCCAATGTATCTTTCCATGTCTTCATTCATTCTGCTTACATTTGCTTTCAGCCTCTGAGTTATTTAAGCACATAGTAGCCACTGAATTTTCTTGTGCTTGACTGTCACATGCTGTGATGTTTCTTACACACAGGGATTTCAAGGATCACTTGTCTTCAGATTAGGGTGCATTTGGAGTTATTCTTGATTATTAAAATAGCAGGATTTTTACTCTGAAGAGCAGTTGTCAAGACTGACACCAAGCATTTAAATACATTATCTGTAATGGTGTAATGACACCTTGACATGATCATAGAATAATCTAGGCTAGAAAAGATCTAAGATCATCAAGTCCAACAGTTATCAAAAGACTGCCAAGTCCACAATTAAAGCAGGCAAAAAGAAGTGCCTTCACTCCATGCATGATATTTGTACCATATTCTCCAACCAAGCTCATTTAACAAGGTCTCAAAGGTTTAACATAGTGTAATAAGACATTAGCTGATCTTTTTTTCAGTCACCTACGAAGAGCATCCAAGATAAAAACCTTGGCTCTTCCTTACTCCAGCAGTCTTGAAGTCTAACAAATGAACCAGTGAAATCATTTGAATAACAACTGTACTGCATCTGTAAGATAACAGTTGAGACCATGAGGACACATTCAGATATTCTGGTAATAGAACAAGACAGAGAAAATGGAAGAGTTGCAGTTTATTTGAAGAGAGGAAAGTGCAATCAGGATAGCCTGTGTCACACCGCTGCTAAAACCTCTGACATCTCAAGGACTTAGCCTGAAAACATCAACCTTCTTTTTACTGCTGGCGGCTGGATCAAGATCTGTATTCCAGCTGATCACAACATGAGCTAGCTTAGGTCCTTAGGCAAGCACAACAAGTCATCCAACTAACAAGGTCATTATAAAGACAACTCGGTCACTTGAGGGATCCTGACAGTAAAGACAACAGTTTGGGTATGGGTGGGTACCCAAACAAGTCAACAATAAGTTTCCTTTTGCCTGGAAGATGGCAACTGTGGGATCCAATCCCACAGTCAGACTTGGCAGCCTGCATGGTCATGTCAGAAGAGATGGGGGTGAGACACACCATACCAGGCCCCTAAAGAACTGCTTGTTCAGAGGGGGGACAGCAAGCTGTCATCCCCAGCACATTATCTGCCCTCAAGTGACAGGCGTCTGTCATCAGCAGCCAGGCAGAGCAGTCACAAGTGCTGATCCTCCTGGTCAAAGAGATGGATTATCTGAGGCATCAACCAGCTTTGAATCAGTGTGGAAACCAAGAAACTAGCAGCTGGCACTTCAGGCATGAGTCAGTGCATCTCTGAGCTCATTAGGTGTTGTCAGGAACCACAAAACTTAATGTTACGGTGGAAAGTGCCCTGCACAGCAGTCACAGCAGTGTGCAGCAAGGACAGTGTGCTACAACAGCAAGAGAACCCAGGCTAAATCCATTCCAAGACAGCTCAGGGATCAAGAGCTAATTTCACTTACAAGAAGTAGTGTTTGTTTTGTCTCAGCACTGTGAAAAGGCAAAGACTTCCTTTCTCCCCATCAGTTTGCCAGGAGCCAATGCTATTGTTACCAGAGGGTGGCTGTAAGTTTCCCTGATGTATTGCAGGAATGGGAAGCGAGAGGCTGGTTTCAAATGCATGTTTTGCAATGATTCAGTTGGTTTGGTTTGGGATGCTGTGACTGTGCTTAATTTTACTTTCATGTTCCATGCTGATAGATCTTACTCTTTAATTTCACTAACAGAAAGCATCAGTATCTCGTTCATGAATTATCCAAAGTTTCAGCTCTCTTGATAATGAAACATAAATCAGAGGACAAGTTGATTAGTAGCATGTTTATAAACTATTGCACATATGCCAGCAATGGCAAAAAAGCATTCAAGCCAAATGTTGTAGGCTTTAGCTTGTTTGCCTGAAATAAACCAGCCAGAGCTACACACACTTGAAGTGTTATCTGTACTACTGCAGTGCACACAGGTAGCAGCTATGAAGTAGGTCAATACACACTGCTCATACTATATTTGGGGTTGAAAACAGTGTATTTATAACGAGAAAGATTTTAAGGAAGTGATGACTGTTCATAACACTTTTCCCTCAAAATCAATAGTTAGACTCATCCACTTATATGAAGAGCATATTTAAGCCTACATAAGCTTCATCAGAAAAAGGATTAGGTTAATAGTGGTCCCGACTGAAAATCCCACACTTTATGCAAACACCAATACTGAATTAGTAAAATCACAAAAATCACAATAAATCAAATAACAATGGAAATACAGCAATAAATCCTGTGTCCTACATCAATATGAGTGTCTGTCATTAAGCAGAAAATTTATTTAACTGAGATCACAGTACAGCTTTCCTCAGAAGCCACAAAACTGATAGTATTAGCATTACAAAACCAGGCTATATGTAAGAGCCACCAGGCCTTGCTTTTTCTATATGAACTATTAAAAATCAGCAGATAAATGTAGTTTTAAGTTGCTCTGTGGCTTGTCCTGACCAGAGATTTTGCCTTGATCAAGTTTCCAGCACATCTGGACAAGTGATAGGCCTGCAGACAAAATGTGCTAGATATGGAGAGTAGATTTGACCAATTAATGTTTACTACAATATAGAAGCAGCTATTGAAGTGTTTGGAACGTGGTAGAAGCAGCAGATTGATAAGATTCCAAACCAAGCTGTAGATGATGTCCAGTTTCTGGTAAAAGTATGGTAAAGAGAAAACAGCCAAACCCCAGAAGCCACTGAAAGCTTAAACCAACCAATCAAAAAACCCACAGATTGGCATAGTTCAAGTTTCAATGATCTGTGAAATTACCGAAGCAATAAAATGGAAGTAAGTGAAAAGAACAAGCACTGCAAGTTAAAATCTTGGAGAAAAAGCAAGGCCAGGTCTGCATTTGCAAGCAGTAACAGTGCAGTAGTAGTGGACCTGTAGAGCAAAGCAAGTGATGGTGAGAGCCCAACTTCGACGCTACCCAGGGGGGACTTCAGCCTGCTGCTGCCTACTTCTCACAGACTTGTCACCCATTAGCTGAAGCACACGTCTGCTTTCAGTCCATTCAAAACAAAGAGTTTGCAACCTTCAGGGCTGCCCCATAATAAAACCCAAGGCATGCTAAGTGGAGATCTGTCGGAGGTGGACTTCAAAAGCACTCCTGCCCTACGTAATATGCTAACATATGTGTAAGCTAGCTTATCTAAAAGTATATTTGCATTGGAGAAATACTCTATTCCAGCTTTGCAAGATGATGTTTTTTATTCTGCAGTGGAGCTTTCTTTAAGGAGTATAGTGATTGCAATATTCTCAGTAACCATATCTTCATGTTAGACATCATGACACATGCCATAACTTCTGGTCAGCCCTGAAGCAGTCAAGCAGTTGGACTAGATGATTGCTGTAGGTTGCTTCCAACTGAATGAATATACTCTGTTCTAAATTTCACAACCTTGCCTAACGAGCGGGAGAGAACAGATTTTATCATTATGTCTCATTAAAAACAACAAAACACTGAATAACTTGATTTCAGTATTTATGGGAGCTCGACTGGTACATCAGCAAGGCGGGACAAAGCAACCTGTTGCAACATTGTGCCAAGTATAGCAGCACGGATGCACAAGTTCAAGATTCATCACTGTGAAAGGTTAGAGCATTCTTCCCCCTGACATGCAGAGGGAAGTTTGCTCATCCTACTAACCAGACTGCTCATGCTGGTTTTCATGGCATCTTTGAACTACCACAGAAGGAAATAATCTAGGACCGGCAGCAGGAAGTATCTGTGATCACCTCCTGGCAAGCAAAATTATTTCACTCTGCACCAGCAGTTCTCCCACTGCCTTCTAAGGACGGACTGTTCCTTTTGAGTAAGAAACCAAGATGCACTGGGACAAATTCAGCCTTGCAGCCTGTAGGTTCATACAGCCAGTTTGTAGACAACCATACAGCCTGTTGTTTCATCCCAGCTTCTTTGTTTCAGGTAGATACTATCAAAAACAGCAGCTCTGAGCAGCCAGGCTGTGACCACATCAAGAAATCTAAACCTCAGAAAATGAAACTATGCAAGTTACAGAGGATTCTAGAGGATTTGGTCATCTTGTCCATCAACAAGATGTAATGCTGAGCTAAACTTGTCTGAATGTCTGTACAGTGATCACTCAGACAGACACTATTTGCCTGTCATCCTTGAGGGGTGGTCTATGGGTCACGGAGGATGGATAGGTCTTGATACGAGACTGCTCTGAAACTTCTTTCATAACACAATGATGGAGGAAAGTTGGTTGATGACAAAGGAAGACTTTCCTTAGTAGGATGTGTTTTTTTTCTGCATAGATCTCACTTCAACTTTGATAAGTTAAAAAGGTAAATATAGTTTAAAAAAAATCATCCCCTGCTCACTGTTCAAGGACAAGTGAACTGCCCAAGTTAATTTAACATAATGATGTTTGATTTGAAGTTTATTATTTGAGAAATCATGGCCTGTCATGCCTCAGGGGTGGTTACAAGAAAAAGAGGTCCTGAGTGACAAACAATGTCACCTGTCCTTCACCCTCTTACCTTCTGGGCTCTCCACACCTTGAATTTTGATTTGAGTCCATTCCCAAGTTGGATCAAAAAGGTAAAAGGCTTTTCCTCAGACTTGATAGGCAAAGTCCCAGGAAAGCAGTACATTAAACACTAACCTGCAGCTCCAGAAAGAAACAGGGCTGGTAGTTGTTTGCAAAAGCCTGAATTAGAGACTAGCGACTTGAGATAAGATAGGCAATCAGTTCTGACTCTGCCACTGCAGACTTCTGGTCTACTTGCAAGAGAAGACATGTCATCATTTCTCTTGACAGTCCCCAGGATTTCAGGGAGATTGCCTAGCAGTCGCAGCAGAAAGGGGGAAATGAAAACAGGACTCTTAAGGAAGAATGAAGGACTTCAGGTCTTAGCTTTATTTTTAACAGGGAGTCTACACCAGCTCTGAGTAAGTTTAGATACGGTCACATGTCATCTCCAGATCCCGGGATGGGGAGACTGCAACATATTGATGTAACACAGATTTTGCTGTGGCAGGAGTCCCTTGCATAGGGGTCACAGTGCTAGGAGAAGCCTAAAGAGAGAGGAAGGTAGGTTTATTTTTTGTACTGTTCAGTAGCTACTTGGATAAAACCCTTTTTTATTAGAATTTCTCCCTAAACTGCCTCAGCCTCATGTGCAATTACCTTGGCCATCTTACCACTGGAAATACGCTTTCCTAGGCACTTTATGTCCAAAAAAAGGTCACATACTACATTAAATCCATAGCTTCTGTCAGAAGAAAACACTTGCAAAGTAGATGCCAGCTCTATGCTCATATTAGTATTCAGACACTGAAACAGTAGAACCGAGGTGGTCAGTTCAAAGGACTGGTTTCCTAGGTGTGCTTTTGAGGCTCACATTAACCTCTCCAACAGGTTGGCAGGCCAGCAGAACCCTGGATAGCAAGGGACAAATGCAGCTATATCACAGCTCCTTTAATCCTACTGTAAGCTCCCTTGATATTTCTTTTCTGCAACACAAATTCATATACAAGCACATGTTATTAAAGAGGTAATTGTTCCACTACAGTTTTGCAGGAGGCAAAGAAAATAACTACATGCCTACATCTAGTTATTAAAGATGGCATTTAATTCCATTGCAGAGAGAAGAAAAGCTTTAGTTCAGATCTTCTAGCACAGAAGTTTCAGTTGCCCTGTTATTCTTGAATGGTTGAGAGGGCTGCTGTTCTCTAATAAACACAACGACTGTCAGGGATACTCAGAGAAATACAAAACTGCTCATCCATAGCCAGGCTGTTTCTTGGATTGGTACCAAAACCAGCAGAAGAAAGTGGTTACGAATCACAAAAGAGTTTAAGGGAGACAGGAAAAGGCAGAAGGGCTATTGGGAGGGTATTCGCCACTATGGTGCGCAGTCACAGCACACAGGTCTCTACCTGGCTGTGTGTCATCTATTTCTCAGACTGATACCTAGGAAGTTGAAAGAAAGTACAGTATCACCAAGTGCACAATTGCTTTCTCCCCTCACTACTTTTGTTACCAAGTATATAAAACCTCCCTAGTCCAAGTCTGGGATACATCCATCACCTCCACTTATGTGAGAACTCTGAGCCATTCATCACCAAACCCACTTCGCCCATCCCCAGGCTCCTTTAGTGCCTTACTCAGCAAACACTAATTGATTTGGAAATGACTCCCAGGAGGGTTCTCTCTTCCTCCCCTTTCTGCCCCAAATAAAACATGTCCTGTGGCTATGTGCTCTCCTTAATCCTGATGCTATTCAGAATAGAAGCATAGGAAGATGATTACTGCAGCAGTCCCTCTTCTATCTTTCCAGAAACACATAAAATAAAAAGCTAGTCTCTTGTTTTTCGCTACAACCTTCAGGTCAGTTTACCAGGAGTCGTATCTAAACATTTTGATTTTATATAGCCTTTCTTCTTTCTTGCCTCAAAGCGGCCCTTGAAAGACCACACAGTATGCAGCATTTGGAATCTTTTTCTTCTTCTTTTCCCTCTGGAGCTCATTCTAAAGTGCTTCCACAGATATTTTTCTTGCTTTGTGTTGCATTTCCTCTGTAAGCCTTACAAGACTTGCCAGCACAACTTCCCTGGCTGGTATACATACAACCATAGATATTTTTAAATCACAAAAGCAAACCATCCTACTCCCCCTCCCTCCTTCCCAAACCCCTATCATGCAAACATCTCTCTCCTCCTTCTGATGGAAGTAATTTCATTATTTTAAAAGCATTTATGCAATCAACAGACAACACCATGTGTATATGCGCACACAAGACTCTGCAGGAGTCAATATGATTGTGCCCTCTCCCTACTTTCTCCATCCTTTATCAATATTAATATTTCAAATTTTAACCATGCCCATGTTGACATCCACTATACCTATCTTAAGCATGAGTTTCCAATGTACAATGTTAAACCCAAGCAGGTTACTACCTTTGATGGAAAAGACACAGAGAATGCTCTTTTAAAGACTTACATAAGTCTTGATCATGAAAGTTGCTTCCTTTTAACAGAGCAATGATCTCCTGGCCGCTGGATTAACTCTGCATGCCTCCAGCCCCTATGCACGTTTTATTGCAGTGTGTCCCCTTACTCTGTGGCACATTAATTGCAGTGGCACTACTCCCTAGTACTTGGAAAAGGTGCTTACAGACTTTTAGCCTAGTTTTAAGTAAGAAAGAAAGGGAGTAGGCTTTTTAAATCCTCCTCCTCCCATCCTTCAATTAGAGGGCAATTATACTTGCTGTTTCTTAGGTCTGAATTCAGCACCCCTCACATAACATCTCTTCCTATTGAAGGTGTCTATATTCTTGTCCACGAACTACTTTTTCTGAAATCTAGTTCTACTAATATGCTTCCAACTAAAAAAAGCAGTTACCCACACTATACATACCCTGAAAACCAGCATAATCAGCAGTTAGAGACAATGTTGACATAGGCAAAGTGGAAAAAAAACCCATCATAGAGCTAGGACAGGCTACTGGAGAGACTGGATTAGAGCAGTCATTCCAGATACAGTACTCTCATTTCAATATTTGGCTGTCTCAGTCAATCCATTTCCCCCTTCTGTCCCACAAAGAGTTAAGCATCCCAAGGAAGGAGGGGCTCTGAGGATTTTTGGCCCTTCTCAGTGACTTGTGCGAAGCAACAAATAATCCCAACTGTGGAAAGAGAATTTTTTGTACAGCCTTATTTGCATTTTAACATGTTAACAAGAAGAGTGCAGCAGTCAGAAAGTAGAACTGTGGTATCCAGTAAACTCCCCTTTGTCTGCTGGGCTACGGGGAAGAAGAACTCTGCTGTCCTCCTCCTCCTCCATCCAGACATCAACAACCCCTTAGAGTTATCCCATATCTCTAACCCCTAATTTTAGAGTTTAAACCCCTAAACTCCTCATACCCCTGCAGTATGGAAAGATCTTGGCAAAAGGTGACATAATTCCAAGATAATAAACAGATTTGTGTGCTCTATGTCTTAGCATCCAGAAATACTTGGGCTTCTTCAGACTAAGAAATTATAAAGATAGCCTGAAAACCCCAAAGATACAAAACTAAAATTATTTTTGGATGTTAGATTCTCTTGTAATGAATTCTCTTATTTATTTTTAACAAAAGATTAATGTTTAAATATACGGATACCTCATGCAATTCCTGCTCTCTGGTTTGTTTAGAAGCAGGTTGCTGGAAGGGCTCTATAAAAACCCCTGACAACAAATCTCTCTTGCAGCCCTTCACTGCATGAACTGTGTGATCCCAGCAAGGGAGCCAAGTGATGTTCCTCCAAGAGCAAGGCCTTGGGCTAGTTGGTAGTTGCAGTAACCTTAAGTGTGAGAGAAGAGCCGGTGACACAGCGGTCATTCAGCACACCCATGCTCCCCTCCCCATCTCCTCATGCACTTTAATGTCCATTAGGTGTTAGCATGTCCTGTTGCACTCTGCTCTGCTTGCCTTAGTTTCTACTTCAACCAGCCCTCCCCACTACTGCTATTGGTTGTCTACCTCTATCTCCAAGTACTTGGGTTTTCTCTCTTCTTCTAGACTATTCTTCACGCATCATGTGTTTTCTGTATTTCCACACATACATTTGGTCAACTGTAAAAGTAACACTGAAAAGAAGAAATAGATGAGTAAATATTACAGGGACATTTGTCAGCACAAGACCAACTGTATTTGGAGGAAAATCAACAGAAGATCTGTGATGGAACTGCAGAGGAACAAACCTGTAGTAGATATCAAAGAGCTCAAACCTTTACCAGGACTTCCCATAAAGAAAGTATAAATACTGTGCTACTCCCTAGGGCAAAAATCCTTTAGGGAAAACAAGCAATACTGTGCTATTACCTCATTTTCCAAAGACAGTCTTGGCAAGGGAAGACAAGCTGTGGAATAGATGTCAAGAAGAGTAAGAGCTGGGGAAGCAATGGCAAAACAAACATGAAGAACTGCCTCCAGATGTTCAGGCAGATGATAATCAGATACATGGAGCAAAACTGCAGCTGCTCAAGATTTATACTGAAAATGAATGCCTCAGCATTTGTCTGTCCCCTTTGGGGTGTGCTAGAGCCACCCAGGCTCCAGCAGAACATAATCTGCACGTGGAGGTTAACATGGTTGAATCAATCTGATCATGGATGAAAATTCAGCTGCTATCGATTCCCTGCTTAGGCTGATTGCCCTTCCCAGGTCAGAATGGAGACCCGTCCCATTGTTCAGTGAATACAGTATTCTGTTCACTACATCAATTACCCTGACCCCAGGGGGGCCCAAATGCCTCCCAGATCACCCATTTACAGTGACAGCTGTCATGCTAATGAATCCACATTGACATTATAATTAAACCATTACACAAAGTGAGGCCTCACTTTCAGCTCTACAGCAAATACACATAAGGCCACTTTGGAAAGGTTGCCTATTAGATATGTAGTATAATAAGACAAGGTTTCCCTCAAGTTTTGGAAGATGAATAATGCAGGCAGAAGGTGCAGACTTAAAGAGGGATTAGGAAACAAGGGCAACCCTTGAAGTGACTTTTGGTTCCCTCTTTAGAGTTGCTTTTGCTGAAAAGGTAGTTTCATGGCAGGTGAGCTTCCTGACAAGTCTCTTTTTGGAATATATCTTAGAGAAGAAGGAGCACTGCAGGACAATAAGCAGCTCCACAGCAAGAGCCAGAGGCACAAAAATCCCCAAACCTTCTGCATTCACTTCAATTGAACATTACCAGTCCAAAGAAAAATAAACACCCAAATAGTCACCATTTGAGGTATATTCATCTCAATTGGCCGGGAGGATCTAGGAGCAGACAGGTACCAGACTTTCATTCTGCTCTGCAGCAGCTCTGCAACTACACCTGAGCCATAATCCCCTTCAGAGCTCCTTTACATCCATGCACCCTCTTCATATTTGGCCATTACTGACTGATGTTTTCACCTTAGGAATTGCTGGAGGCAGTTATGGTGGTAATGGATTGGATGGGTAGAGATAGCTTTATACTATTCGAAGAGCTGCTGCTCTTTGCAGACTTAAATGTAGGAGGCTGGAGAAGGTTGAAAGGGAAGAATTTTGATGTTTAAGAAAAACATGCTTTTTTGCTCTATCCTCTGAGTGCTAATCTTAGCAAACAACATTCTCAATATATCATTCTGCTACATAAAACCTTAATGGTGACTGAAATATTTTCTTCTAAGGAAGCAGAAATTGCAGGGCTCAACAGATGAACAGTGCTGATCTCCACGTAGAGGTGTAATCTACAGAAGCAATGTTATAAAGCGGCATGGCAGTAGGCAATTTGATAGTTTCAACTTGTACAGTCTGGCTTCAACAACACAAAAAGTCAATCTACCCATACTTAGTTTATCAGAAGTCTCTCATTTGAGTTTGAGCACCAGAGGATTTAAAATAAATAACAAAATAGTTTTAATTTGTTTTTAATCCAGTGTATTCAAGTACAGGAATAAGTTCTGGGATGCTACTGCATGTTGCTATATGGAAGCAAATCCTCATATATGAATACCGAAAAGCATTCGGCATAAGGCTCTATCTCAGGCTTTCAACTTTGGTAAATTTAAGGACACAGATATCCTTCATCAAAAAGGATTACCTGAACTTACATTGAGACCTTTGTGGTCATCCTGAAGTGATTTCAGATCTATCAGAACAAAGAGGAATCAATGAATTTCTGGGGCTATTTAGAGACCCCTGCATCTATACTGAAGATATTTAGCAGAATTCAGCCTCTGCATAACCAGCAGTTCCCAGTGGCAGATGATTAAGCTCTGAAGACTTGATTTCTCTGTCCCATCTCATCATTAAAAGCTGGATCATGGAGTTAAGCATGCACGAGTTGGGAGGTGCCAGAACCAAGGCTACCCTACAACTGCTGGATTAACCCAATGGGTGTATGTTACCCCCTTTAGCTCTGTGCACTTGCACAAGCCCATTCAGTACACAGGGTACACAGCCAGTTATGCGGCAGCCATCGGTAGTACAACATTACTATATTCTTATAAATCACAGGGAGAGCTGAGAAAGTGCGCATTGGGAATATTGTATAACATCATGTAGTCTGCCACACAGATGAACAGAAGAGCTTAAAGTCTTAGATCCCCTATTATCACATTAAGCCACTCCAAAGGAAATACTTAGTACTAGAAGAGGATATAACCTGACAAAATTGTGGGTAACTGAGAACTGGACCTTGGTCAACAATTTCAACAATGGGTTGCACTTCTGTTCTGACTTATAGTACTGCTGCTCCATGAAAAGAACAAGATCTTGGAGGTTTATTTTAAATCAGCACAGTTCCTTTGCCTTCCCTAAGGCTATGCAAGTCTGGAGAAGCTGGAGACTACCTATAATGTATGTTGTGTTATTCTGTTTTCCTAAACTGTACTTTGAATGATGGATGGGAGGCTGAAGCAGCTGATAACAATGCTAAATGGCGAGAGACCAAATATGCTCCAGTAGCTCAGCTTAAACTGCGTAGCTGGGATAGAGCTGGGCTTGGGCTGGGAAACAGATGAAGTGTCCTGAGAACATGTCAGCCCTGGAGCCCTGGAAACAGCTTTCTTTTGCAAAATATCCCTCTCCTGGGGGATAGGGCAGAGGGGGAAAAAGGGGACATAAAATCCATGGGCATAATGGCTTTTAACCAAGGATGCAAATATATCAATAAACAAAGTGATGCAAAACATATTAAAGGTACATACAATCACACCAGCCTACTCCTCAGTGGAAGAGGAAGCTGTACAGGCAGGGATGGCACTTGCTTCCACACTTTGTGCTACTTTGCTGTGCCCAGGACAGCTCCACCTATACCCTTTATAGGAATTTAGATCTTTTGAAAAGGACCTGACATTTTTACAATGGGATCCTTCTCTTCCATGCTCTGCATGTTGCACTTGGATGAAAGAAGGCTCAGGAGTCAAGTTAAGCCCAGCTTTACTCTTCTGTAGTAAGTCTCTCTTCTCAGGGCCTGAATCAGGTGTCCCAAAGGCTCTTTTATAGAGACCCGTCTGCTGCAACTATTGCAGCCTGGTGCAGCAGCATTATATCTCAGTGCTAACTCATAATTTCAGTGTGTGCATTTCACTGTCCTTTCTATGGAAGCTGTGGTGTCTCTTCTCTGGTGAGACAATTTATTAAAAGCACCCCAAATCTACATGTATTGACAGACCAGAGCATTATTGTTTTCCCCATCAGAACCTCTTTACTCATGTCAGTGCTTCCAAGTGCCAGAACACTGTCTAAGACTAGTTTGCCTCTACTTTGGTATATTTAGGAAATTGTGATGATAGGAGACATATCATCAACCAATATAACACAGAGTTTTGCTGGGAGATAGCTGATTTCAGACGAAGCAAGACAACTTGAACTGAAAGACTAAGTTATATGGAGGAAAGAGTTAATAGGGCTTCAGGGTAAGATACTCCAGCAAATAAATCCAAACATGAGTTTGCAGGCTTGCTTTTTGCTTCTTTATATTTTAAGAACTAACATTATCCAAACACAGCATTTACCAACTCAGCTTGTTTACACAATATCGGATACTTCTGAACTATAACCACCCAATAATATTTGGATTTGGGGCATTCAGTCAAGACAGAGACGGAGAAGGGGGCAAAGAAGTCAGTATGCTGAAAACCCCATTTTAACTCTATTCATCCATGCCAGCCTCAGTGACAAGAGCTGCTTTTCAGTGCCCCATCCCTTTTTCCAGCTGGGTCCCAAAGAGCACCCCAGTGCAATCCCCACTCCCAGAAATTTTACAAGATCCCCACAGCTCTTCAATTACCTTCGTTGGCCTGTCAAGACTCCAGCATCTCAAATTCAGTTAGCTGGTGTTTGGACCTCTGCCAAGGGCCAGCCTTTGCTCCTAATGACAGCCAGCTGAGGGGACACTGAGAGGGGCTGAATTCAATTTGCAGGCCCTCTAATCTGATTAGGGGAGCAGGGTTTTTATTTTCTCCAAAGTTTGCAGTAGCCAAGATGAATGATGGCTAAAGGATGAGCTGTCAACATCAACAAAGGCTTGGAGACAAAGGGAAAAAAATGAGGGGGTATAACATATTTTATTTTAAGGAGAGAAATGAGCCTGCTCTGACTGACAGCACAGCGAGCTGTTGAGTGAATTGTTCAGGTGACAATGTTGTGTTTGCAGAGTGTCACTCTGTGTGGGCTGTGAAAGCAGGAATGGATCCAGCTACTGGGCAGATGTCAAGCAAATTCCAAGGAGTGCTGTTCTTTTCTAAATAGAATATCGCACTATTCTCCCATCCTTGTGTAAAATACGTAATGCTTCCTCCGTTTTCTACTTCATGATGCTCTATTACAAGTACTCAGCTGCAGAATTATATAGCCACACACACTCTTCATTTTTCATTCTTGCTCATCTGAGGGTTTTGTCTTACTGGGTTGATTTTAGCATCACTCAGCTAAAGGCATATCTCTTCACATTTAAGCACTCAAGCATACAAATTTTATTTGCTTCACTTCATAATACAGTTACAACAAAGTCTATCACCACTTTCTTCCTATAGGCTTCTTGATGTTTGGAAACTTGTGGTCCACTCAGTTAATCTGTAATGATACAATTTTTGCAGCATCGAAACATGAGCCTGAAGGAAGACAGTGGGACTATGGTCTTCTGCAGGCTCTGCTCTTTCTCTTGCAACACCCAGCATGTCACTTTCAATACAGCCATGGGCTCCTCTGCTAATTATGCAGATGCTTATTTTTACTCAGGGTACCACTACCACAACTGTTTCACCCGAGAGCAGGAAGACAGGCAGGGCTCAGAGATGACCAAGCACATGCTGGTCATGTCCCAAGAGCTGATATGCCAGCCACAGGAGAAAGGGAGCCCAAAATCCTGCAGGTGAGCAGCACCACAGTCTTGTGAAGGGGCACAAAGCAGTTGCATCATTACTTTAGCATGTGAAACTGGGAGACTCTTGTTAAGTAATCTTAGAAACAGGTTTCAAAGACAGAAAAAAAAGTGGAAACCCCAATAAGTGCTTATGATGGCGAGGAGACTGTTGATGAAGCCACAAAGAGGCAGAGAGAACTAAAACAAACATGGTAATGATTTCCATACTATTCTATATGCTGCCTTTCTAATGAGAGGCTCACTTTGCCAGCAATTTTGGCTCACTTGCCACACTGAAGTATTTTCTGGGCACTCACTTCAGGTAAGATTTCCCTCAGCTTTGTAAACTGATGATGGAGAGCTGGTACAGGGGTATCCCTTATCCCCTTGCAGAGCTCAGAGGTCTCCTGTGCTTGAGAGTGGAAGCTTAGCATTTGGGAACCAGCTTGTCATCTCATTAAGGATGCGCTTTCTGCCTCTGTCCATATTCAAAGCCTCCGCAAAAGTAAGTCAGTGTTCACAAATGCTCAGCCAGAACATGCTAGCTTGTCTGCAAAGATCCCTGATGGTCCCTTGCTCTAACCTCTCCCAGCTCTTGTGTTCAACCGGATTAGACTGTCTCCACAGACCATCCCAAGGCTAAAGGGCCGAGCAAAATGTTTCTTGCAATAATTCTTCTTGAAGTCTTTTCTCTTGTCTATATGGGACCTCTGTGGAGCCAGACAGGAGAGCTGACAAACAGGGACGCTGCCTGTGCTGTGCCCTCCACTTCCCTTGTTAATTCTTTGTCAGAGAAGAATGACAGCAGCCTGACGAAGGTGCAGAGGGGTGAATAAGCAGAGAACAGGAAGGAGAGGGGGAGATGAAGCTCAAATAAATGAGGAAAGTGCTTAGGAAAAAAGATAGAAGATAGCATCAGATGTGGATGCGTTGGCAGGAAGGGCAGCAGCTAGGAGGAACAATTTTGAAACAGGAGGAATAAAGAAGCCACACTGGCCTGCCAGAGCCTGGAGTCAGCACCCCAAATTATTGCCTTTCCTTCCCTATCAGAGGATGCCTGTGAACATCTTACTGTTTGTCGCAGTCTAATAGCAGTAATACAGCTCTGACCACATACACGCTACATCGTGAGCTCAGCAAGTGCAACCATTGCACACACTTATAGATCCCATTTCAGGCAAGAGGATCAGTGTAATGGCATAGGATCACATTTTACTCTTCTTAATATGTTTTGAATGTGATATGGGTAGGGAACTGTAATTTAAATGACATGTTGGTGAAAACAAAAGGCTTCAAAGTCAAATACCCTAATGTTAGAAAATGGCAGAATTATTCATGTTTATGATAAATAACTCATGCTCTCTCAATCTGAAAACGGCATAATGTCTTCAAGAAAGCAATATCCCCTATGTGGAGAATATTACTAGATAATGGCAAAAGACATAGTCCCTTTCGTGGCTTTCTGAGATCTTTTGAGCTCAGCCTCATGGTAACCTGTGCAGTGAAACTGTCACCCCTGCTTGTTCATTGAGAATAAGCTGACCAGTAACAGATGCCTGCCCTTTGTATTGGCATCCATCCATTCAAAAATCATTACAAAACTACAGAACACTATCAGCCCATCAGTAATGCTACAGGTTAGATGCTGTTATTATAGAATATAGCTACTCCATATTCTGTAACTACCTTTGGAGTCTAATAAAACACCAAAAAAACAAGCCAACTCCACCAGATAACAAATGCAGATGGAGAAAGCAGTGAACATCCTAAAAAGCCAATAGATGATGAAACTTCAAAAGATGCTGCATATTCTTATTAGATCTTGTTTGAGGCCATTAATGCAGTTACACCAGGGGAACATTTGGCCCATTATTCATAACATCCAGAAGATGAGGAGTAACACACTTAATTGAAACCCTTGTCAAAATGAAAAACTAATTATCTTCCAAAGATTCTCTGTCAAACTGTCTCTTTCTATTTGCTACACAGGGGCAATATCAGCAAAATAGCTCTTCAAGTCCCTGCTACAAGCAAGTCTATTATATTATGTACAAGTAACGAATGCAGAAGAGGCCAAATCAGGAATTATGAGATGAAGAACACTTTAATCAGAAAAAGTCTACTCCAAACACAAGCCAGTTTCAGGAGGGTGTGGGAAAAGCATCAGGAACTGTAGTTTAAGCATGGCTGTATTCTTCTTGAGAGGCAGGAAGGGTCACCAGAGAACTACGGGATGGTCCAACAGCCCTGGCACTCACCAGCTAGGGAAAATCTAGGCTCTGCTTTGAGTAAAAGCAACAAAAATCTATACTGAAAGTAAGGACCATGAGGTCATTGTCTGGTTTGGGTTCTACTGCCTCTGCGAAGAGTCCCCCCAGGGGAAGAGAAACCAAGGAGGGTGATTAAGGTATCAGGAACTACAGAAGGATGGTACAATCATTTCATAGCCATCCCTTTTCTCACCCAGCTGCAGCAGCAGCTCGGGCAGGACTTACACCCCTCCAATTCCATGAGCCCTCTTCCACAGGGATAGACAAAGAAAACTAAACAGAGCACTTTTGATATCAGGCACAGATGACTCAAGACAGTGGCAGTCCGCCCAGACCCAACCAGGAATATTCATCCAGTTTCTAAGTCTTCCTTGAGTGAAGACCAACAGTTTCCAAACACCCATGTATTTGCTTTCTCCCCTGCCAAGCACTAGCCCCAAGAGAAAGAGCAAAGTCCTAAGTGCCTGTTAAAGGCCCCAGTCCACCAAACCTAGAGCATAGCAAAGAAAGACCCTGGCTTTTTTCACTTACGCCACATTATCACAGAAAGGTGGATTAGAAGTTATCTCAGCTCTGCTTTCTTTCAGAGCTCCTTGGCAACACAGCCACCAAGATATAAATATGCACACACAAAAATCTGCAGCAGGCGTATGTGCATGCACACACACACACACGCCAATAGGCAAAAGTATTTCAAGGCACAGTGCAGATATGGCCAGGAAGGCAAAAGACTTATGGAGAATCTGGGAAGAAGGGGAAAATAAGGAAGACTTTTTTACCATATTCCCAATATTTAGGGTTTTTTGAGGGTCAAAAACCAGTCACCTTAGGAAATCAGTAATTTTGCAGCTGTATCTACAGCCAGCAAGCTTCACGCGCATTGCAAGGGTCAGATACAGTTTCAGGACTTCATTGTATAGAATACAATCTAGATGAAGAGCACCTAATTCCACAAATTTACAGAATTACAAAGGGCCAGCAACAGTTTCAGGCATAAAATGTTTCAGGTGTAAAATGTAATTTAAAGGAAGATAACCTAATTCTGACCAACGTAAGGCTCACAAAGGATCAACTTAACCCGGCTACTTCAATAGTACACTGATCAAAGAGCTTTATGCAAGGGAGTTCCCCATCGCTGAAGGCAGCAGGCAAGTAGCATTTCATGGACCATTTATTACTTTTATAGACCTCAGGTGGCCATTAGCACCTACACCAAAGTCAGGACCATGGAGGATAATGCATTGGTACTATAATTTGTGCTCACCATAGTAACAACACAGCAGAATAATGAACACTATTTACACATAAAATACACCTTTGGTGTCCTGTGCAAAAGGGAAACCAACACACTGCTCTCATCCATTGTGCTTGTACCGAAAGCGCCAAATCAACCTACCATGCCAAGTCCCTCTGCACAGCAAGTGACAGCCCTCACTTCAGCATCTAGTTCTACAAAGTACTGAAAGCTTTTCTTCACAAAGGCCAAGATGAAAGCCAGTCAATACAAGGTTCTTACAGCCTTATTTTCTTCCTTGTCAGCAGTGAGGGTCCTCCCTTTCCTTTTGGGTGGAAGTTTTCCTACAGATGATGGGTGTTGATGCAATCAGACACCTGCAGCAGATACTCTTTCTCCTTGGTCAGGTGGGACAGGGATATTTGGCATGGCATTTTATTATCTCCTGGCTCACAATTTTTGTCCTCAGACACAGGGGAATCTCTGCTTCCTAACGAGCAGCACCAGGCTGGAAGAGGGAGCGAGCATATCAAGAAAGCAGTGCTGGGAATGCCTTTCAGCTTGTACAAGCTCTTCCCTTGCAGTGGGTAAGAAGGGGCTGTTCATCGGCTGCTCCTATAAGTCCTGTCTTTATGTGTGTGCAAACTGTTTACATATTGACTGTTGTACGACAAGATGAACAAGTATTTATTCTGAGATGTTTATATTAACCCTTCTTAAGCCAAGAGTGCTTGTGCTAAGAGCACTTGGATCACAAGAGCTGTGATCCAAACTCTGGAAACCCTTCTACGGCTCAGCTTGATTATTGCAAGCAGTGTGTCTGAAGTCCACATGGCTCCTGCTATTATTGAGGAAAGCACAAATATTAGACTTTGCAGTGTAACAATACAGTCCTGCAAGTGGAACACATTCATTAAGAAGCCCAGGAGCTCCAGGAGGGCAGAGAAAAGGAAAAACTCACTGATTCTGCTTTACTGACAGGGCTTTTTAGAGAGGAAAGAATAAAACAGAACACAATTTATTGTGAAGAAAAAAGACTCTTGGTTCATCGCTTGGAAAAAAGTAAAAATCCCACTATTTACCTGCTTTATGATTACGATTTTTTTCTTTCTACAACTTTAGAAACCTTCATCACTTACATTCATTCCAAGTTTTTAAGCTAGTATTTGTATCCAGGTGTGAATACTGAACGTGAATTTGGTAGAATAGAGAGCAATTCTCTGGGGGGGGAAAAATAAGCATTAGTGTTTTCTCCTGAGTTCACTACCTTTCCCTGCCTATGCAGCTACACCAGGGTCATAAGTATCCACTTCTGGATGTCTTTCAGGCATCTTTCAGAATGTTATCCATTTCTTCTGAGATACCTCATGAACTGCCATTTCCAAATGTTATTGCTCTAACACGTCTCCCTCTGGTCCTGCTAGTCCTCCAGGTCTCAGTTAACATCTGGCTGCGTGAGCTGCTCTGAAGTCTCTTATGGTTTGTTTTGTAGGAGCTGATATCCTTCACCATGAAAGAAGATCAGACTCTTCCCGTTATATGAATCTTCATTAGTGAACTGCTGTATCATGGTCCTTTTATGTTTAATCTCCCCAATTAGTTCAAATAATGAATTTACTGCCAGGGAAGTTTACAAAAGCAGATCATTTTAAATAAATACTCACTAAGTAAGTAGTCACTAAGTGCACTCAAAACCTGCATGTGCTCACCCCAGCAGGCAAAGAGCTATGCAGGGGAGTGGCTGCAGCCGCTGCCACTATTTCTGTGCTAGACAAGGGAAAGGAGCGCTCCAAGCTTTGGGAAATCCCTGCTTTAGTCTCAGCTACCTTTTGATATCAGGCATTTGTAAAGAGCTATTAACAGTTGATTCCCAGGAGAGCTGCAGGTTAAATATTACTTGTGTACATTACCTGTCAAATTAAATCTCGTCTCCCATAAAGCTCTCACAAAAAGCAGAATACATTTACACAATCATATAAAGGCAGAATGTTTTGGGTGAATGAGGTACTACCGTTTCGCCTTAAACTAGCAATTACTGACAAAGTAGTGCATTTTATTTCTGTGTTTTCACACAGCCCTTGGAGGTAAGCCATGTTCAATGGCATGCTTTCCTTACAAATCTGGCTTAAGTGACAATGAATTCTTTCAGGAAATATTCTTTGTTCAGTTAAAGAGCTCATCTTCCAAAAGCTCCTAAATTACTTGGTGCTTTGGAAGATGTTCATTCCACAGTATTGATGGCATGCTTGCCTTTCGGCAGGTTTTTGCTCTCATTATTTTTTTTTATCTAAAAAACTGGATAATTACATAAATTTTTAATGTAAAGTTTTTACAAAGAGACTGAAAATTGCATTTGAAATATCTCCTTTGGGCAGTTAAATTATTTTCTTTTCGTGGCATCAGAATACCTTGAGAGTTCTTTCAAACAAGTAAACAACAGCAGAATAAAATGGAACAGGGAAAAAATAGCTTTCATACTTCTTTACTCTTAAACTGTTAGGCTAATGCTGGAAAGCCATAAGAAGGTATAAGAAAGAAGAACTTTCCAGTCTAAAGTGCCTTAATTCTCCTGTGGGTCTAGTTCAGGTTAGGGTTCTTTTAACTTCATATTGTGACTATGAATATTGAGTGTCTCCACTATTGTCCCAGTAGGTAGTTTTCAATGTGTAGCAAGACCTCCTTTATCACTGTAGGAAGTTTGAATGTCTTCACATTTTGTAGACCTGGACCCACTTACAGATTTTACATGTTCTTTACAAATAGAATTCACTTTTTTACAGATTTTTAGAAATACATTTTAGATACAATATTCTATATTTATATATTTAGAATTCTGTTTTTTTGGATATAATAGTTTAGATATTATAGATTTTAGCAAAACATTTTAAATATCATGGTGCAACACAAAGCACTGAGGTCTTGACTCCACAGGAGAGGACACAGAATCCCCCAATATTTGGTGGGACGTTTGTGTGCTTCAGAAGGAACACAGTGCTTATGTCCTGTGTCTAAAGTCGAGAAAGATGAGCATGGATTCAGAAGCAACCCAAAACCTATCTCACTAATACCATGAATTTTAAGGGTAGCCCTTAGTCTGTGGATTTACTTGATTTTCATTAAAATTCTGATGCCAAAAACGTTAGGAAACCTACTTGCTGTCTCCTAAGCACTTACCCCCAGCCTTGGAAGAAAGGTCAAGGTTATTATCCATCATAATCCATCATGAGGAATTTTCAGACATTCAGCAATGACTTTTTAGTAATTTTTTGTGCCACCTCTGTGACTGCATATTGCTTTCCAGACAAGGACAGCAGATAAACCCCTTAGTTCAAGTACCTGCTACCTGTGTCAGGAAAGCCACATCTTCCTATACACAAACATACATATATATATATACATAAGTAAGAGAGAGGGGGCAAGACGATTTCTCAGCAGCTCTCAGAAGAAAGCTCTTTTGTGATGAAATTTTTACTTAAGAAAAGCTCCTAAATCAATTGCTCCCAGGCGAGTGAAGGAGGAGGGAGAATTAGGAAGGCTGCATTCTCCCTGCTCAGCAGTTTCCCACTGCCCTCCTGTCCTCCCCCCCCTCCCCATCAGCAGGTTGTAGGCAGTGCCTGGGGTCAAAATTAAGAGCTGACCCCATGGCAGGGCACCTTGGGGTGCTGGAATGGGCAGTGAGGACCTTGGCTGGCGATGCTGAAACGTGTAGCTCTGGTCCCTTTCCACCACGTTTCCTTCCAGTGAGGCGAGAGCAGGGCTCCCGTATCAGTTTAGCATACCAGAGACTTAGAGGGGCTTACCAGGCTGCTCTGTTTAGGGGATAAAAGATGGGAGCTTGGCAGGAATAAACATGTCACTGGGGGAGCCTGGTCCATGAGGCCTGATTTCCCTCTCGCGTCAGGTTGCTGCTGGCGCAGCTCCCCAGATGCTGCAGCACTAATCCTGATTTATGCTGAGTTTTGGCAGGCACAGGACCAGACAGAGTAGCATACAGGCATGATGTTTCCTCTTCCTTGGGCACACACTGGTGCTCAGGAGGAGGGAAAACGTGTTTAGTGAGTAATTAAAGTGATTTTCTATCTTTTTGGGTGGGAGCACATGGCTTTGCATGAGTTTGCATCATTCGATGCTGATGGGACTCAGTGCACATGGCCGGGAGCCTAGTCATCCCAGTGATCACAGGGATCAGAAACAGGAGGGATAAGCTCCGCTCTGCTGCTTCCCCTAAAGTTAGGTTAACAAAATCAGCTGTGATTTTTAAGCATCCCTGGCTAGAAGTGTCTACAGGTCATGCTCTTTAGTGCCCTTGCTTTCTGCCAGGGAGGCAGCATCAGTGGCTGCACCATCCCTGAAATGCATGCTGTCTTCTAAAGCCAGCAGAGGACTGCTCACATACCTTCCTGACAGGAGCATTGGGATAAGGAGGTCATTTATTTATGGCGGCTCTGAGATGCTTGTAGGAGAGATAACAGCATCAAGCTGGCCCTCAGCAATAGGTTTGCTTTCAAATGTCTAAATTTCCATTTACAAATGGAAGGCTGTCACCAACGTTTTCATATTGTTTTGCACACAGCACTTAGATTTATGTTCTTTCCCTAACAGAAGAGAGAAAAGATTCCCAAGCTTACAAAGTGTCCTTGTGGGCTTCCCAAAGACGTCTGCTCAATAGCACTAGCTTTCCTTCACCACCAGCCCTGGGCAGCCAGGCACACCTATCATCCCACTGCCTCCATCACACAATGCACGGAGCAGTGTCTCCCCCAGATCTTGATGGAAGTCCACCAGAGGCAAATCCTCTCCTGGAAGTATTTTTGGAGAGAAGTTATTGCTCACCCCCCTTCCCACTTCTTCCCTCTGATCTGTTGTGGCAGATTGAGCCGAGAAACCGCAAGGTCCCTCGCAGATGTTTGGTAACACATCAACGGCCTGGCCCAACACAATGTAATGCAATTCCCCCCAATCTCCCTCAGACATTACCTAATTGATAAAGGGGCCGCCCCGCGCCACAGCAGCTCCCTCCCCAGCTCGTGCGACACAGCAGAGCTCTGTTCCCTTTCGCCATGACATCATGCCAGCACTCGCCGCCCATGCATCATGCTGCCTGCAAGCTTCCTCTTCCACCCCAGATAAACACGGCCGAGACAAACTCCCTCAGCAACACGAGAAAAGGATTATAAAACCCTACAACTTTCTGCAGCTCCTGCCCCAGACCCTGGCTCCTGCCTGGGTTGTGGTGAGAGCTGCTGGATGGGGTCTGGATGTGAAGCCTGCCTGCGGTGGCCTCCAGCTTTGCACTGTTTGCTGGCAGAATCCAGAGAGCAAAAAGGCTCAGAAGTGCAAATTTTCTGCTATAACTTCCAGGCACAAATACCAAAGTTACTCTTGCTTATACAAGTGTGCAGGCATTGGCGGTCTTTCCACAGGGTCAAGTATGAGACCAAATGAGACTGGAAGGCTCAAACTGAGCAAAACCATGGTGCCTTTTGGGTGGTGGGGCTATAGCTAAGTTTGCAGTATATCTGCTTAATTTACTCTGTACTGCACCTAATGCAGGACTGGAAAACAAGGTTGCACAAAGAAAAATGTGTCCAAATAGGTGCAGCAAATAAGCCATTTTCTTATATTTTTGTTAGCAGCTTTTGATTTGAGATTGCCTCCTAAAGTAGCCCCCCTCAGAGTACAGCCTATAATGCCTTTTTGTAATGAACTCTTCCCCCCACCAAGCTGAGTTCAAGGTTATCCTTCACTGTCTAGTCTATAGATCTGTCATGAAAAGATAGCTGTGAATTCCTTATCATCTTAATCCTTGTGTCTTAGCAAAGTTTTCACACAAACATAATTACTGAAACTTGCAATTATACACTGACCAAGACTATCTGTGGAATAATATGAGAAAATATGGGGAATTTAGCAAAGGTCATAAAAATGGACTCAAATACCTGGAAAGCTTTTTTTTTCCAGATTAGGTATTTTACAAAAGGAATTCTAGTTTTGTAGAAGGTCGGGCTTCAATTCACACCACCATTTTATTTCAAAATCAAATACACCTTTTCAGTTATAAAAGAATCCTCACCCCAAATCATCGAATATAACCCAGAATATGTATATTTGCATACATGCATGCACATATGCACATAACCATACAGTGGGAGACACAGGCAGAGTGGGAGAGAATCCACAAAGAAAATTTGCTCTCACTCATGTAAGTCAAAGCTAACCCTGAACAACTTTCCCCTATGGTTTCTTAGTTCCAATATCCAACGACAATAAGAAAAATAGAGGTCACCTATTCCCTTGTAATGTTTACATACAATATCCTTTTACCTCCTCCCCTGCTGAAAAACCCACAATGAACATCCAAGCTCTGAGGTCTAAATCAGCATCAATGAAACACAGGAAACAGTCAGATCTTGAGCCTAAAAGCAAAAAAAGAAAAAGAAGAATAACAGAGGTTCCCTTCTGTTAATGCCAACTGTGTAATTAATGCCCACACATTAATTACAGGCATTAATTGCCACACACTTAATATGGGGCACTGTGGGGTTTTGTGGGATGTTTAATGAAGTGTTTGCTCAATCGCCATAACATTCCTCATCCCACAATTTCTCTGGCTGCAGAGAGTGAAGTGGTTTTGCATCCAGGACTGGGTTGTGACGGTATTTCTCTTACAGGAGAGCTATAACTTGGGGTTGGGCTGCTGCAGGCAAGCTGGCAACATGCAGGCAACCAACAATGTTTTCCTCATTAGTTAGTCCTTTCTAGCAAGAGGAAAACATTTAGCTGCAGATGTGGGTATGGGTTGCTCCAACGCAGGACCCACTTGGATACAGGAGACAACACAAAAGGCTATAAAGCCCCAAATATGGAGGCACCGGGAGGAGCACCGCATCTGCTTGCATCTTAAACCCCTTGGTGTTCCTTTCCCACCGCGTGAACACAAGATAGATGAGCTAAACACAAACAAGATCTTATTTTCCTCCTCTCTCTTGTGCTCGAGGAGAACATGGCCATAATTCCACTGGGAAGAAAAAAACCCACAGCTAATCTTCCTCTTCCTCAGGACAGTTTGTTGAAATTAGTGAAAGGATGCAGACGTTGCACAGACTGCTTGATAAGAGTTATAAGCACTGGTTTGTTATTATTAACAAGAGGGAGCATAACTGCTGTCTCCAATGATTATAAAACACAGCATTCTCCTTCACAGCTATCTCCCTACCTACTCTATTTACATTAAATAGATGCATGAGTAAGTGTGGGGATGTGCATATGGAGGGAAAATAAATGGTTTCCAAGGGGAGGGTGTTTTGACTGTTGTGTACATTTTTGGGGGGATGCGGCAATATAAACCACAAAATAAAAGATGAGAACAACTCAGACAGCACCACCAGAACTTAAAAACAAATAACTCAACAAAGAAACGGCAGAGCTGGGGGGTACAGGAAGCTTATTTTCCTTGAAATATAAACACAAAATATCATAGAATCGCTGAATGGTTTGGGTGGGAAGGGACATTAAAGATATCTAGCTCCAACCCCTTAAGTACATGTATTGGTTAACAAAGTGTATCTAGGATTACCCAAGCTTGCATGTTGAGCACCATATAATGAATGGGATGGATAATTTCATAGAATCATAGCATAATAGAATGGTTTGTGTTGGAAGGAACCTTAAAGCTCATCCAGTTCCACCCCTCTGCCACAGGAACACTTTCCACTAGAGCAGGTTGCTCCAAGCCCTGTCCAACCTGGCCTTGAGCACTGCCAGGGATGGGGCAACCACGGCTTCTCTGGGCACCCTGTGCCAGAGCCTCAGCACCTTCATGGGAAGGACTTTTTCCTATTATCTCATCTAAATCTCCCTTCTGTCAGCTAATTTCACCTTAATCCTTCTTAGATGTCCCTGATGCCAAAATCAAGCTATTATTTATTTGATAATTCAACTCAAATAATAGCTTAAAGGCAATGCCAGCAGCAGAGTATCACCAGTGCTGCATTAGGAGTGACAAATCAACGTCTGTTCAGGCAGATTCCCCATTCCAACTCATTGCACTCCATTGCCTAAAGCACTCCTGATGCTGAGAGCGGGTGTTGAGTACGCAAGCACTGGCATGATCCATTTTCTGCAGCTGTCCTCAGGGTGAGATATTTGACATGGATTGAGGCTGTGGCTGCTCTGAAACAGATCAGGAGAGTGCCTCTGTATTTCACATCACCCCAAGCACCACAGCATCCCTGACTGAGGCTCCTTGGAGCTGTTGTAACAAAGATAAAGGGCTGTCGTCATCTCTGTCAGCTAGAATAGATGGAAGTGGAAAAAACCTTCGGCTCATGTTGATCTGGCACTTGCTGAATGTGCAGGGATGGTAGAAAGATGGAGAGCAGCGACTAACAATGGGAGGAGATAAAACTAGGATATCTGATTTCACAGGATCTTGATGTCTTTTTTTTCTTTCCCATTGGCTTGTCAGCTTTGCTACATTTATTTATACCCTAATGAGGTAACCCTACTGCTGCTATTTGTTCTTTGGCCAAACAGCACCTAAAAAGGAACTTTGTGCTGTTGTTACAATTACTCTTGTATTAAGCACCAATTCATCATTAACTATGGTATGTTTTTGGAGATAACTTTGGGCATAGATGATTTCAATTAAGTTTTAGGCAAATTCAATACCAATTGCAAGTTCAGCACAGTTCAAGTTACAAAAGTGTATCTGTAACATTAGAGTGAAAATGACATAATGACATGAAGTTTTAGGAAGACTGTATCCGAATGGAATGAAAATCAAGCAGAATCTTGTCTGCCTTCAAAATACAGAATTTATAGTTAATGGAGTGTAAATCTTTTATGACTGTTATTCTTTGAGACATATAAAATTACTGAAAATACATCTTATTCTGTCCAGCAGATGTGTTGCAAAAACATTGGCAGCGCAGTCTCTGTAACCACACTTCTGTGTGGTGACTGCTGGTAGGGCAGTGTGGGAGCTGGGCAATGCACACCTCAAGGCAACACAAACCAGCAAGCCACTATTTCCTACTGTGTCATGCAGCACATAATAATTTCCTTATTCTTATTTGATTGCTTTCCAAAAGGTAAACATGAAAACAGTGTAGTCTGAATTGTATGGGGTTTTTTTACATTACATAGTAATGTACATACATAGAAAAAAATGTTGGCTAGCTAACGGATATTAATTCTGCCTTTTCTGAAAAGCAATGCAGGTTATCTAGCACTGATGTGCATGAATCCTTCCACAATAACTGGGATTTCATTTAATTAATTTATTACTTATTCTCTTTTTTTTCACTATTTCTTTAATATGTTCTAAAGTATTTCTTTCCCACATGCAGGACAGCTTGGGCTAAGTCCTGTACTCTCTTAGAGAGTCTAACTACAGCCTTCTGTATGTAATAGTGTCATAGCAATATATGCAGGCATGTGCAAGTGCATATTTATATGTATTTATGTGTAATAGTACTTGTATATATACACAGTCCCACATGCATCATATATTTTATTTTTGCAGTATTAAAACAATTTATTTGAAATAATAGAAAGGAAGAATCTCAGATTGCTTTGGGTTGAAGGGACCTTACAGCTCATCCAGTTCTAACCCCCCTGCTATGACACCTTCTACTAGACCAGTTTGCTTCAAGCCCTGTCCAAGCTAGCCTTGAACACTGCCAGGGATGGGGCAGCCACAGCTTCTCTGGACACCCTATGCCAGTGCTTCAGCACCCTCACAGGAAAGAACTTCTGCCTAAGAACTCATCTCAATCTCCCTTTCAGTCCAAAGCCATTCCCCCTTGTGTAACATAAGAACGTGATGTGCTGTTTCCTTTTCTGTGCAAAATAAGCTCCAAATGTTGGCTTTTTAAATTTTGCTATAGTGCTGTAGTTACTTAAAAGTGGTGTCAGAGCTGTACAATTGGTCATACATCTTCAGCACAGCATACTTGCTAAACCTGTCACTTTTGTGTGCCGTGTAGTCATGTGTTTGCAATCAGAGGTCCATGAAACTGGCAAGAAAATCACTCTCTTTCCAGCTGTTCTGTTTACCAGCATCACATTTGGAGAGAGAACTGCAAATAATAAGCAGTTGATGAAGCTTCCATAGCTACCAAATTTCCAACTTCAAAAGCTTTTCTGCTTCTGAAGTTAATGGTTGACTTCCCTGGGTTCACCTTTAATGCTTTTACTGTGTGCCATTCTAGATCATTAATAACTATCGGTGTTTGTGGCTATCATACCAGAACTCTAAAACATGATAATTCCTCATTGTCCGCAGCTGCAGATCACAAGTGTGCTTGTAGTAAAAGGCTGAATGGGTGTTTCACAGCAAAGCTTTTTATGTTACAAAAGCACTCTCAGAAGGATGCTGTCAAGCTCTAACAATCATCAACATTCAAAAATAGTTGTTTTCAAGACTCAATGGACAGATGTGACTCTAATCAATTACCCTTGCACAGGCAGCTAACATGCCCCAGGGCACCAGGGATGTTGGCATAAGGCTGGAATATGCAATATAAAAGTATGGGATACCCAAGGCAAGTGACCAGCAGCTGAAACCCAGATGTGGCGCCATAGGGACATATCAAACAGCATGTAGACATCAATGGGAGAACAACTGGATCAAGGCATGCCATTCCACAGCTGCCTGTAACCAGGCAATGTGTGCAAGGAACTTATCCCCTCAAGTTCACCAAGTTGTTTTAAAGGAAACACTCTTTGGTATGTATCTCATTACTTGAGCACATTTGAATGTTTTCAATCCAAATCACCAAATTAAGGTTGATGTAGGCAGAGATTATCTTTCAGCAGTTTCTGCAACTGCTTTCCATGCTGTATGAAATAGTTATATAGTGAATGAGACAGGTGCCAAACAAATGCCTCCCCTAAACTACTCCACATGTAGCTGATTGCCAGTTCCCCAAAAAACTATGTGCTTTATAGACAGTGGAACAGAATCAAGAGATCTAACTAGAGAAAACTTTCCCTGAGTATGTCCTAGCACTGCAGCTGGGGCAACTTCTCTGTGTACCTTCACCCCTTCTGCTTACAATGACTATCCTAGCAGGTCCTGAGAGCAAAATTGCCATTGCCAGGAGATTTCATTTATTTCTGACCAATAAAGAAAAAGAAAAAAGAAAACAAAGACTAGTGTCTTGTGAAATAAGTAACTTACCTTTAAGCATTATTAAGAGATCAAATGAAAATGTGAAAATTCATCTTCATGAAATCTTAAGTTCTCGGTTTTTTTTTGCTCAATGGCCAAAAAACCATAATCCAAAATAAAATAAGGAAATAAAAGTCTCACAAAACACTTTTAAATTTAGATGAAATTAAATTAACTTTTGATTAAACCAAATTGGATATATCTTGTAAAAAGGTAAACTAAACAAAGGAAGCAGAAATCTGATTGCAATTACAGACAGGCTAGTGGTGGTGAATGTGGCTTCCAAAGATGTTTGGGAATCAGATATCTACAAAGTTTCGTATTCAAATCTGTGCCAGAGCAATGAGCTCTGACCTTGATAAGACTCACTTAGGATTCTGTCTGTTCAAGGCAGTCTTTTAAATGCAAAGGTGAGAAAGAACAGAGGCAGAAAGTGGAAGAAAGAACCCTACATACTTTGTTGAGTAGGTCACCTTCCAAGAGCTGGCAGCTCCTGTCCACTCCAAGAAAGTTACGCAAAAAAAATATAAGTAGGAGGTGTATCTCCCAGAGAACACATTTGCACATTACAAATATCCATGAGCATATCTATTTTACATACAACAGACTTGTACTTCAAGATACTCTGGCAGACTAAAGCAGACGTTCCAGTGAAACTACATGTATCCAGTGTTTCTGAGTTATGCTATCACATCATTGCCCAACTCCATTCATACAACAACCATGGCTAAATTTACATAGCAGTTATTGCTACATAAGCATGTCTTGCATTCTGCACGTAGTCCTCTGACTCTTAAACACTGATGCGTTAAGGCAGCTTTGCTGTCTAACTGCCTTTGCATGTGACAAGACAAAAATAAAACCACAGGCCTTTTGTAAGCTATAATCACCATATTAACACCTACGAGAAAGGCTTTGGGTGATCCCAATCTTGTTTAAGAGGGTTCAGCTGTAGATACTTACAGGATGTTCTGCCCCTGCTGATTGCTCATTATCCAAAATTAGCTCTCAGAGCAGTCTTTGCCATAGTATCTGGCAAAGTAGAGGCTGGACCTGTTTTCAAGAGCTTTTGACATTCTCAGGACCTCCGCTCTTCCAGGAATGCATGCCTTCACGGAGCAGGATGTTACACAACTCTCTGCAGGGGAGAAATCAAGAGCATTGTTACTCAGCGAGGAAATAGACCCCTGGAAATGATGATTTTGTTGGTTTCCCGACATAGTCACAGGTTTATTGGGGTTTTGGCTCCAGCTTAAGGGTTTTCAGGGTTCAGGTTCTGTGGTAGGTTTTGGACACAACAGGTCCAATCTTTGAGGCTTTCTGGAAGCAAAATTCCTGTCATTCTTTGTGATGTTCTCCAACATTCAGAGAAAAAAAGAATCACTTGTCCTTTTCTCAAAAAATGTACCTGATGTGAAAACCTGCACCCCTGCTGAAAACCTTAGAGTATTAAACCACCCTCGAAATGTGAATACACGTGCCTACAGAAAGAGCAGCTCTTCAGTCAGAGCACAGCAAAACCCATACAACTTTTATATGCCTAAAATCTCTCCAGTGCATGTTGTACAAATTATTTAGATGGTAATTCAAACCCCTATTAAGGACGGGCTTACAGAATCTAAGCTCTGAAAGCCTGTGAAAACAAATTACATTTTGAGTATTTCTTGCAGCTTTTCTTCAGACAAATGGAGGTTACAGTAGCTGTTGTTTAATTCAAGTAGGATGATGTGCTGATGTATTTTATTTATTAGTTGTAACAATTTTCAGTTATACTTGTGGCAATTTTGAGCTGAAAAAATGTTGAAGAGGTTGTTTTTTTCCTTAAAAAAAAAATTTGTGAGTTGGTTTTTTTTTTCAAAACCTAAGATATTTCATAGATTTGCTCATCAGAAGAGATGCTAACTTTGTGTTTACTCTTGTTTTGATACTGTCAAAACATTTAACCTTTGTGTGCTTTTCATTTGCTGCTGCATTACAATAACATATTTGGTTTACATACGCTAGATACCCACTGCATAGTACATTTAAAAAAGTGTAACCTGAGCCAAAACCGGTGAGAACAGTAAAGCTAAAAACACTTCTCACCTTTTTAAGATGAAGATCTGGTTTTCCAAGGGAGAAACTTCAATTCTTTCAATGCTCTTTTCCTTCTCGTGATTTCTCATGAAAGTTCCCTTTAGAAAGCTGTGCTTCCACTGCCTTTGTGATAGGAGTGGAAATGTGCTCCCTCTGAGCACTCAGAAAAAAAAATCACATCCTCTCATTTCATATTTTGAATTTTTCCTGTTTCTTTTCACTTCATATCATTAATATATATATATTTTTTTTTTAAATTTGTGGTAACAGTTGCTTAGTATTGCTGGATTTTTCCATATGAAAACTCCTTTTAATGTGGCCATTATGTAAATAAATATGTCTAAAGTATACTTTGCTACAAAATGAAGCTTTAAAACATATGCTTCTTATAACTTATAAAAATTAATGAAACACTCCTTTTTACAGTGGGTCTAACTTAACTTTGAAAAAGTACGTGGAAACACTAAAATACGTGAGATTGCTGTTAATGTAAAATATCCATCTGAAATACTTTGGTATTTAAATTTAGCTCATTCAGCCTCTGGCGTATGAATCTGGAAGTAAGCCAGTTTCTCTTCATAAATAATAAAGTACTATGCAAATCCAGAGTGGATGGTCTTGGAGCAAAGCTGTGCTTTTCTTGTATCATCTGTCTTTGGGTGTAAGTGAGGGAAAAAAGGCTTCTTAACCATTCAAATTGTGGTGTAGAAATGACAACAACAAGAGTTTCGCTTTTCCAGTTGATTCTGACTGACATTTCCCAAATCCTGGCACTTTACTCCTGTGGAAGCTGCAGTCTCCACTGAAAGAGCTGTAATTAGGAAAAGCCATTCTGGACTGGTGCTGGTCTCAGCCTGTGGTCACAGCATGGCTGGATGGCATCGAGGAGCACAAGGCAAAACCATGCATCCTTGTGGGCTCCACACACTCATTATCCATGAGCTACACGTACAAAGGCTATTCCTCCAAAACATGCCCATTGGTACCAAGAGGTGCCTGGTTTAGGATCTTCCTGGGCCTGATGCACCAAGACAGAGCCATGGTGCGAAAGGGGAATCCAGTCTGGGAAGGAGACGTTAATCCTGGTCATGTTGGTTCTGACCCCATTAGCACATTGGGAAAAAAATGATGCTCATCATGGGGTGTCCCCAAAGGTATGGAAGGCCTTCCACTGCCATCCCTCATTTTAGGCTTGACCTGGGGCTCTGCAACAACTCTGCACAGAACTTGCCTCTATGACAAGGTAAAAATACTAAAAGAGGGGAGATTCAAGCTGGACATGAGGAAGGAATTCTTTACAATGAGGGTGGTGAAGCACTTGTACAGATTGCCCAGAGAGGTGGTGGTGAATATCGCCATCGTGGAGATATTCAAGGCCAGGCTGAATGTGGTTCTGTGTAACCTGACCTAGTTGAGGATGTCCTTGCTCATTGCAGGGGCTTTGCACTAGATGTCTTTTGAAGATTCCTTCCAACCAAAACCATTCTATGATTCTACTACAGAACCACATACTATGGAGGAGCCACAGTCATTTGTTCTGGGCAAAACCATAGAGAGAAAGGTGGAAGAGAGATGCATGGCTCTGTAATGATAGTACCAGACAGCAGAAAATGCACTCACTATTTACACATGAGCAAGGCTCCCCAGTGAGTGTCTTTGTGACTGCATCTTTGTGAAAGCTTGTCACAAAGTATACAGGAATCAGAGGGACATTTAAATATGGAAAAGTTCAGGACAAAATATAGAAAAGAGGAGCCTGTAGAAGACAGATCTCTGTTTTATAACTCACAAATAAGACAGGAAGCAATGCAGCCTGATCAAAGGGCAGTTTGAAGCACATACAGCTTCCACTGACACAGCCTGCAGCCACCCATCCCTTTCTAGGATCAGATCAATACTTGGCACAGGCCATTACCATTCACTTTCAACTTGAGTCATTAAGAAAGACCAGTTTTTCAGGTTATATGGACAATTCTTCCCCAAAGGGAAAGCGAAAAACCTGAGTAATTGCCAAACTGAGGGGTATAAAAGTGCTACAACTTCATAGCTGTTTTACAAGAAGAGACTTTTCCAAACACTGCACATCCTTATTAGGAACAGCACAAACCCACTTTGAACCAGTACTCTACATTAATGTTCAGCCAAATTTATTCTTCACCAGCCTGCTATTATCTAGGACACTTCTCAAATCAATCAAGCCATCTTGACATGGAAATATTCCATAGCAAAAATTGTCATACCTTGTAAAAAGGGAAATCCATTTCACTGCTGGATATATCACGTCGATAAAAAAAATCACTTATCGCTGGACAAGATAGATTTTTTTCAAAGTGGCTGGGATTTTAGGGGGAGGAAAAGCAGAGGTTATGGTTAATGTTATAAGATTAGGACCACTGTTTGCAGCTTACCTTTTAAATGATGTATTATGTTAGCCGATGAAGCAAATCTACTGTGGCTTTCATCAGTTTCTCTTGTAGTAAGGATGAAACTGCATTTTCTTAGAGAACACACATCAACATGAAAAACACACAACAATGACAAAAATAGAACTTGCACAATTTTTTCCCCTACTATCTTTGTTGGCATTCCTATTTTTCCTCCAAAGGGCCAGCAGTGGTCAAGGAGAAAGACTGTTCCTGGGACAGGACAGTTTCCCACCATCTTTGCATCAGACACAAGGGCACAGGGATGCCTGTGTCCTAGAAGCTGGTTTCTCACAATGGTTAGTGGAGACAGATCTTGTCCTACATCAGCATGGCCATCAGAAGGAGATGGGAAGGCTGGAGAAGTCTAGCTGGTACAGGAACACTGAAACCCAGGCTCAGCTCTTGGACAACAACTGAAGTGAATAAACTCAGAGTTACTTGTTTCAAGACAAACCTGAGGTAGCTGAGGGCATCAGACATGTGTCACACAGGCACGGGTGCTGCACAGGTTAGGTACAGACTGACCTGAGAACACCAGTCACTGTAATTCTCCCTGCCTTAACCCTGCAGTGCTGGTGGAGCAAATGTTTCAGGATAAATAACCTGCTGGTTTGATTTAGCCTCTCTCTCAGCAAAGCAAGTCACATTTTCCTGTGGGAGGCTTGAAGCTGCTGTTGAAGCACACAGAACATTTGCCTGGGATTTGTCTGGCCTTTCCCAGCTCCTTTCATGCCGAGGCTGAGCAGAAAAGGTTGCACATATTCAGTTACCACCACTGATGGATGCTTGCTAACACTGTGTGGCCAATTTGCAGATTAGTACAGGGACAGATCTCCCTTTCAGGACTTTGCCTGAGGAAGTATAAGTCCCACAATAAACTGATCACCTAGTATCTGTTTAATGCAAGGCTCCCCTGACTCTGGTTTTCCCTGGATGCACCCTTGTCCCTGCTTGCCTCTCCCAGCAGATCCCATGTGTGCAAATCCCAGGGGTTGCAGAGTTGATCCCAACACAAGAGCATGTAGTCGGTGCAGTGCCTCTATCAAAGGTAGGCTTGCATCTGACAGGCTCTGATCCAGCCCTGACTCTCCTGCCCATGCACAGGAGGGGCCAGGGATTCCAGGTAAATACCCTATGGATAGCTGGGAAAATCCGTGCAGAAACCGAGCAGCTCTAATAGAAAAAAGTCATTGTGCATTTGAATAAGCACAAATGAGGCTGCATCCAGTGTTTAGCAATGCCAACTTTGGACTGGAGAGGGGAGGAGGGCTGTCTTGTTGGGTGCCTAACTGGAAGGAGTAACCCTGAGGGCTTTAAGAATGGGAAGACTGCAGTGATATTCTGAGCCTGACCTGCAATATGGGGTGCTTTAAGATCAAAAATGCTCTACGCCAGAAAAACCTCCTCTTGTTTAGCCCTAACATCCTTGTGTGAGCGTCACAGGACTCGTGTGGCTGCTCTGGCATGGCCAGAGGCTGGCTGGGAGAGCAGAGGACTTGTGCTGCCCTCTGCACCTCCCAGCATCTCATCTTTTTGGTGGGGAAGAAAAGCCGAGCAGCAGAACTCACACAGGCTTTGCATAGTGGTGCTATAATGGCTTTTCAACAAGCTGGCAAAGGATTCCTCAAGCCCCTTTCCAGGGTGAGGGGATATGTCTCCACAAAAAAAGAATGGCAAGGTAATGCTGTGGGTCCTGGCTGGCAGAGGACAAGGGAAGCATGTGCAGATCTTGACGTTTTCCATCTCTTGATATGAAGGCAAGGACAAACAGGGTGAACGTGAAGTGCAATTAAAAAGTCATGTCAACCTCACAGAAAGAACTGGGCATCATAAAACAACTTGTTCTCATTAATTCTTCTATAAAGTGTTGATAAAGCCTAGATGTTCATTCAACATACTGAAATTCATAGATCTGCTCTAATAATGGAGCTGCATCAAAACTTCTTTACTGGCCCTTTTTTTAACCTGGTGTAGTCCTATGACTGGAGACTTAATTCAAGTGAAACCTGTGATAAAACATAGTATTATGGAGAAGCTCTTTTAAGAGGGAGATGATTTCAATTAGGCTCCTCCATGGTTACATGGAAAAGCAGGAAATTCTGCAGATCATCCCCTCACAGCTCTTTGCTCTCCCTAATACTTTTCATTTCCATTCCACCATTATAATAAAGAGGCAGTTTGTGAAAATAACAAAATATGCACACACGTATGCAAATCCACCCAGGAAAATGGTTGCATGAAACAGACTTTTTCTCCCATATAAGATACAGAATTCAATCTTAACATCCTTTTACCAGCAAAACTCTGGAGCCGAATGGAGGGCAGGCTTGGCCCCCAGTCATGGCACGGCAATCCACCCTTCGTTTACTACCTGCTGGATCTCTCCCCATTCACTTCAGGACCTGAGTTCATTGGTGGTCTTCTGTTTTGACATCTGCTTACCCTTATCTCTAATCAGTTTTGCTGATAGACATTTCCCCTGAGTGTGGAGACGCTGCCTAATAGATTTGGGGTTTTTAAAACCAACTACTACTTAGTAGTCAGGAAATTATCTTTGTGGCCTGCAAAGGTGAGAGACACCGTTCCTAACATTCCCATGCAGACAGCTAAGTCTCACTCAGCTTTATCTGATTTGCTCTATTCTGCTCTTCATACTCCCATAACATAATGGCATAATGACCATGATACGTTTTTGTTCAACCTCCAAGTAGGCAGAATGCACAATATCCCAAGGCACCAAACAATCAGGGAATGCACTATAAGTAACTGTTAAATAATGTGGTCATTAAACTACAGCTTATATCAAGAGTTACACTGTCTGCTGAACTTGGAACATGTGGCTTAAAGTGAGGAGGAGCCGTTGTAATGATTGGTTACGTGATGCAAAATCCTTCAGGAATAAAAGAAAGTATCACACATCAAAGTGCAAGGTTTTACAGAAAGAGAAATGGGTAAAATTACATGTTCTGGCCTCAGCTGGTACAAATGCTTGCTTGAATATGCAGCAGCCCATTTTTTGCTCTGATTGTTGCGCAAATGATGGTGGCTTTACAACAGACATAAATGCCATAGCACCCCATAACAGGGCATGAACTCTTCTTGTTTACTAATGGTACACTGAATTTCCAGCTAGACAGCTGTCCTGGTTTCAGCTTTTGTGCAAGATGGACAAAAAATAAACTAGAAGTAGTCACAGTGCCTTCTAAAACCTTAGAAACCATAGCATAAAGCAGAGAACTCAAAAGTATACTGTGAAGAAGTCAGTAACCATTGGCAGATGCTTGAGAAAATCCCTGACTGAATTCTTGTTGAATTTAATAAAGAAAAAAAAACCCACACAGATATATGGAACTGAGTCCTTGGTGATTTCAATTTGAACTTTCATGGGAGTGGGATGGTAAGGAATGCCTCCATCCGGGCTTTTAAATGACAGTTTTCCTTTAAAAAAAAAAATCAGCTTTTTTCTGGGTCTATCAAACGTAATTTTTATTGAATTTCCTTCTGCTGGTTTGTTTTTATTCAATTTTAGTGAAAACAAAGAGCACACACTTGCAAAAACATGCCTGAGTCCAGACGGTCAGTGCAGGAAATTCCTGCAGTTCTGGTGAAAACTGGGACTGGAGGGAGAAGGGGGGCACATACTCTGTGCCTCTGCTGAAAGATGAGCTATAGCATGAATCCAAGAGACACCTTGGATTTGGGTTTGGGTCTCCTCTATCATCTATGAGCACACAGATAGATCAAACTGCCAGCTGATGGAGACTTCCGGTGTGGTGATGGGGACTTTTATACATGAATACAAAAACACTATGTTGGGAAGAGGAAAACCCTAGCAAACATATGTAGGGAGCAACCTGAAGTTGGGGTTTCAAGGCAGCAGTGACTCAGGAATCCATAGGAAATCTGGAATCCCCAATTCCAGTGTTGCAGGATAACTTGTTCTTACTTGATTCTCAAGCACTGTGCAAAGCCAAAGGCTGTTTACAAGTTCATGGATCTATATTCACAACTGAAATGAAGGACAATGTGGGCTCATACAGCATCCCCAACATCACCGACTGCTCCTTTCCCCAGAATGGGTAATGACTCTATTCCTTGCTAATTACAGTCTATAAGCTCATGTGATTAAAGAAAGTAAGAACAGCAAAGCCAGGAACTCCAAGTCTGTGCTAGACATTTGTGTTTTGATGGCTCCTCATCTCTGGGCCTTATCTTCAGTCTTACCCGAGCGCCTGGGAAGCACCGTCTCCAAAGTGCTGATGTCTCTGTGCAGTTGTTGATAGGGGAATTATATCAGATTTGCTCCCTGGGAAAAGGCTCTGCAGAACCCCGAACTGTGCAGCCAGTTTGCTTGTCACTCCTTGCAAGCAGTGATCTCATCCTTGCTGTCTCCAAATGTTCTATCTCCAGTGTAGGAGAGGGAGGAAGCAAGGGACAAGGGGAGAGAGAAGCTCCGAAAAGAAAGATCCCATTGTTAGAGTGCTCTTATTTGTGTGAGTGCTTGCCAAGACAACAAGATTGGGTCTGATGACATGAACTCAAGGGTCAGTGGGGAGCTGCGGAAAAATGCCTGAACTCCTTGTGCTCATGATCCTTAGGAAAAGCAACTTCCAGATGTGAGTGAGTCTTCTTTCAGCCATCCAGTCCCTTAAACCTAACAAATTATATAGCCTGAAGACACCTGCACCCATTTACATGGCTGAACAATTGCAGTATTTGCCTTGGAGGGAGAAATGCATCAAAATCCTAGACTCAGACACCAAAGCACTTCAGGAGTGTTGATACTGAGTGGAAGTTGAAATAAATAGCAGGAATGTGGTCATGAAAGACAGGACAAATCCAGGATACACCCTTAAGCAAAAGTTGGGAGTGAACTGCAAAAGCCTGGGGCTTTTGTACGTCTTGCATAAACTGTATGCAGAAATCCAGCTGCTCTCTCCATCTAAAAGCAAAGACTGAAAATATTCAAGTACTGACATCTGTTGCCAGAAAGTCACATAAAAATGTCAGGTAAAAGCCCAGTGTTGGCACTAAGTAACTCACTTCTGTGTCACCATCATTTAGGAAGGGATTTATTCTGAATTGAGATCAGTTGACACCCACTGAGGATGTGCCCACATCCATCAGGGTCTCAGGAAAAGCAGTACAGCTGTCAGGGGAAGTCCATGCTCATGGGGCTGCTAGAATGCACTGACATAGATACAGTGCCTGCAAAACCCAGCGTCAGCAGTCACACCCAGGAGGGAAAAAGCCATCTCTTATTCCAGCTAATACTTGCTAGACACAGGGCTCAGGGGCATATGTCCTGGTGTGATTGCAATGGAGACTGCAATAGAGAAACCAGGCCCCAATCAGAGAAGCCTCCTGAAACCTCAACCTAACCTCAGAAACACAATTCACCTCATGTTTAGCCTGAGTAGTACAGCTTCATAGCTTACAGCTAGGGTCAAGCCTCAGCCTTTGGCTGAGAAAGAGAAAGGAAAAGGAAAATTAAAAGGAAAATGGAAAAAAAAAAAAAAAACAAAAAAGGAACAGGAAAAAAGAAAAGATAGCTAGAGGAAGAAAGAGAAAGAGGGAAGGAGAAGGAAAAAGAAAGAATGAGAGAAAAAAAGAAAGGGAAAAAAGTGAAAAGAAAAAAAAGAAAAAAGGAAAAAAGACCTCTTTTTGCATAATTTAGTAAAGGGAAAAGCATTGGGTTGTTTGTTTATTGCTGGGTTGTTGGGGTTTCTCTTTGTGGTGAAACATTTTTCCACCAGCACTCCTGCAGCAGATGCCCCTGCCTCTGCAGCGGGTGAGCAGGTCCAGGTCCAAGCCACCTCCTTTCCGCTCAGCCCACCACCAGCACCTCGCTTCCTCGACTCCCTCCCTTCCGAAGGTGTGATTGAATGAGTGCCTGTGAAGGCTGTAAGCACTTGCTAATTTGAGGTTTGTCTGGTCATAGTCTGGTGGGTCTGGTTTCCAATGCCTGTGGAGCCAAGCTGACAGTTAACGTATACTCCCAGTTTTCCCCTCCTCCTCTCCAATTTTTTCCAGAGCCTGTTCCTTGCTGACATCCACCTCCCCACAGCCCCTCGATCCAATTCCCCCGCTTCGTTTTCTTAAATCGACCTGGTCTTTGTTGTACTAATTAGATTATCTCTGCCTGAGGGACACAGAGAGCAGCCCCAGAGAGTACAGCCTGGAAGGACAGGACACATAATCCCCGTTATCAAGGGGGCTGTCATTTGGCATGTAGATCAACTAATTCTTTCAATACCATGGGAGCAATTGTACATCTTAATATTGATTTTCCTCCCAAGATATGATCTCCCACATTCCTACATCAGTCTCGCTTGCCCTGGTTAAAAGACTCCATTTATTATAAGGCAATACAGCATGCATACACACACACACCTCCCAGCTTTTTGAATTCACAAACAAGAAGGTGCTTTGTGGGGAGGGTGAAAGAGTGAGCAAACACCAAGAGGCAAGTTAACACAGCAATTCCGAGGAGGAACGAGAATAAGCCAAACCTATTGCACTGTAACTTTGCACTACAAAGTAATTAATTCAGAGCTGACGGATGTCAAAGGCTGAAACCAGCCATGGGAAGTGGCATTAGCAATAAATCATATGCTAAAAGCAGTAATGCTTTGAGTCGTGTTGCTACCATTCAGCAAGCAGACTGTTAAATAAGTTGTTGCTTGTTTCTCTTGTTCATCCTTTCCATCCACCTCAGTATTAATTTCAAGAGATGCTATTAATATTTTGTGCTCCATACGAATCATCTACAGCTAACTGGAAAAAAGGAGAAACACAACAATGAGCAGACCTTCTCTTGAGATATCAAAATGCTTTAAATGATAATCAACAAATCAACTTGCACAGGCACAGTCCCCTTTACTGTGATGCCCCTTTTAAGGCTAACCATGGGTAACTGGATTCTCCAGGTATATATTTTTGTCGGGTTAGAGGGCTTTTACTGTTGTGCACCAGAAAAGTTCTTAGCTGGAGGAGCTCTACATTATCTTCCTAGGAATGTACATCACTGGACAGTCTATATTCAATTGCTTGGGCATAACCTTCTTTTGTACCAAATTATGTTCACTTCATGGCTCTTAAATGCAGGCTTCGATGATACAAATAATTTTCTATGCTCAGCCACACATATTAAAACCAAAGAGGAAAGAAATAATTCCCATGCAAAGGAAGAGGGAAAAATTCCTGCAGCTCCACCATCTAAACAGCTCTCTTGACTTATACCAGCTGAGGTCTATGCCTGTAGAGCCTGATACTGGCACCTGATAATACCATCCACAGAGCTGAACACATTTTATGCCAGACAGGAAACTTTATCCACAGCAGTGGGATCATGTCCTTCTATTCCAAAAAGTGTCATAGGATCTCTTACTTCCTCCTGGACAGCCACCAGAGCCAGAGAAAATAGGACTCGAGTCCAGTGTCTCAGCTGAAAGCAGCTCTCCAGCAGTGCAGAGCTTCCTGTAGAGCCTGTACAACTCTGCTAGCATCTAAGACAAATATACATCATGGTTTGAGGACTATTCTTTTGTTTAAGGTCTCCCTCTCCCTCCATTACCTCCTCTTCCCTCCCCTCTAGCCTTTCCACTTCTGCTTTCCAAGTACCTGATATTTCCATCTAAATGTTGGCCTTTTTTTTTTCCACAGTGCAAGAATCCAAGCATCTAAATTATATTCAACATGTGACCAACACATGGATCTCTATAAATACATACAAAGAAAATCACAGACTTTCAGACTTGCATGATTCAGAAAGGTGATAAATCAATGAAACACTATGTCCACCACCACAACTCACAGATGCCCACAAAAGGCAACTTCATAATGCCTTTGGAAATCAATTCTGGGCTGGATTCTCAATGGGGAAAGAAAAATGTTGGCAAACGAGATCGAAAAGCACCCAACCTGCCTGGCTCTTCTGGTAAGCCGCGTGGTGGAGATATGCTGCTGCCCTGAGAGACGTGAGGACTCCCTGCTTCTGTGGCAGTGTACAGGACTGTTAGCAATTCATCCCGTAAAATAAGAGCATAACAGGTACATAGGGCAAAACAGAGGCTCAAGCCCCAAAGGACCTTCAAGATCAGGGCCAGAGGAAGATGCAATACTGATGGGAGGAGATCATTTCTCCCTGATGTAGGCCATGACTGCTAGATACTGTCATAAACTGACAATAAACTTCTACAAACTGTAGTTTCTTCCCTTTGCCTGAGTAGAAAGATGGAAAATATATATCATAGCAGTAACTCAGTTACAGTATTGAATGAAAAGCATCATTTTCAGAAAGGATTCCAGGCAAACCATCCCTGTGACTGAAGAGCGTGCTTAATGGGTGGTCTATATTTCACCCAGGAGCAATAAGAAAAGGGAAGGTAATGGAGGAGGAACCTTCTTGTCCTTTTTCCAATGGCCATCCATTACTGACTCCAAAAAGGGATGGAAATGTATAGGTATTACTGACGATTAAATCATGCAGGGCTTTTTAGGAGCCATTTTCTTAGGAAATTACAGCTGTAATTACAGCGAGCACTGGGACCAAAGAGAACTGCTTTCCTATAGTTATGCATCTTGCAGCAGTGGGATTTGGTGTCTAATAAACTGCAAAACTTGACTGAAATAGTTCCTAATGTTGGAGGTGTGTGCACATGTGAGCTCTCTGATGTCTATGAAGGGTTAACTTCACCATTTCCTTCATTTGGGGCATGAATAGTTGTTTATCCTCTAATCAGATACTATTGCCATGAGACCTCCAGGGTTTAAACATCTCTGAGCTGTTTATTTCCTATTGTCCAATGATTTTGAAAACGCTTTCTAAGGCACAGATAGCCATACACACACACTCCATACAATGTGCTCTCTGAGGCTCCATGTATCACTTTTCCTTTAGGATTAGAGCTGAAAATGAATTCTGCATAAGGAAGGGCAAGAGCAGCTGAGAGAGATTTTCAAGTTTCTTCTAGTTTGCTGTATTTCATAAACAGACTCCATGCAGATATTTAATGTTATTTTCACACATATTAAAAATGATGCCCAAAATCTCAGCAAAACTCCAGAATCATGACTCCAAGAACACTTCTCTTATAATGGGAAGTTCCTGATGATGGGAAGCTCTTGATGTGCCTTTAATTTGGGGATCAAACCTGCCAATACATAACAGATTTAAGTGTCTCACCTATTGGGAGACTCCACAGAGTGCAGGGGCCCTAACTCCAGTCCTAGAGGCAATGATATTTCTGTGGGTGTGATGCTGTGTCTGGCAGATTAGTGCTTGTAAGAGGATGAATTATCCTCATCTCTCCCCAGCATGGTGAGGGTCATTTGGGGACCTCTAAGTTGCCCTACACAGATACATCCCAAGTTTTCAGCTCCCCACCACAGTGCCTGGTGCCAGGCAATATGCCAGGGAAGGTCCCTAGAGAGCTGCAGGGGGAAGACAGTTTTCCAGTATGCCTGCCAAGTTTGTGGTCCTAGCACAGCCCTGCCAAGGAGGGAAAACCTAAGGAAATATGTAACAGCACATTCTTCAGCATCTCCTTTCCCCTCTGAGGTTTGCACCTACCATGGCCCAGTGCCACACAACCACCTGGTTGGGGACAAGCTGCATTGTACCTTTTGTGGGATCATGCACATTAATGGCTCCTTTTCCTTTGCCACAACCCATTTTCCTGATCCATACCTCCGCAGTGGGGTCAGGCCCAGGGATTACAACCCCACAGGTCTCTACTACTTGCAAGGTAACCTTGATGCTAAGCTTATTTAAGCATCTTCAATAATACAAGTAGAAATCAAAATCCTACCAGCTACCCACAGGCGCTAGGGCAGAAGAACCAATTTCATGTCATATGGCGGAAAGGACACACACAGCCCCACTCCATGGAGAGCTCCAGGGCTTATCTCCTGCTGGGAGGAAGGTCTGGGATGTATTCTGTGCATCCGCCCTGGGCGGAGGAATGCTATTGGCAAGGGATGGCTGCTATCAAGCCTGACACATTCAGCAAATTCTTTGGCTCTTGTCACCTACCCAATGGCTTTTCCTGGTCTTAACAGCCTGGGGACCAGAGAAGCAGGGAGCAGCAGGCAGAGCTGGCCAGAACCATGGCTTTTCTCAGGTTGGCAGCCAGCACTAATGCTGCATGTCTCTTTGGGAGGTGTTCCCCTGATAGGGTCACCAGTCTCATCAGGGTAGTAGAGAAGATGCTGGCCCAGATGAGGAACCGAGCTTTCATTCAGCTTCTTCCTCCTTTCACATGGACCATCTGGTATTGGTGAAATAAACATCCTGTGCACCCCAAAATGCTGCTAGAACAAGCGAAACGAAACCCAACTCTAAGGCCAGAGTAAGGCTCAGAGGCAGACCCAGCCCCAGGGGCTGTCCTTGTCACACCAGTAAAGCCAGGTTAGCTACAAATATCTTAACCTTTTCCTGCAACATTTTGTCAGGGTTTTCTTGTGTTCCAATGGATTTCTTTTAAGGGAATACCTATTTCTGGCCAAATTTCCAGCTGTTGTGTGTAGAAAAAGGGTGAAGATGAATTCTTGCATTTATCTATCGGCAACAACTTTTTGTTCTATTAAAACTTTCCCCACAGGAATAATGCACACTGCCCAAAAGATCGAGCAAAACAGCTCCCATGAGGTGTCTAAAAGGTTATTCCCTTAATGCAAGAATATATTTGAAGCAGGTCAAGCATATTAGGTATCTTACTCTTGATTTCCTCTCCCAGATATGTTAGTGCATATCCAAACACTCACCTTGCATTCAGAAGTTTGCCACATCCTTCACTAGAGAGAAACCCTCTGCAGAATGAAGAAATCTCTGATATGTGGTTGCTTTTGTCTTTGATAACATGAATATTTCAGTGCAGATAACTTGATAACACAGCTTTGGGTAGGATAACAAAGATTCTTTGAAACAGGATTTTGATAGGCTAAAAGGAATTAACAGTTCTGTAGGAATATTAATGGAGTAATGGAATAGAGAGACTCCCCCAGCACCCATGGAGCTTCACAAAAAAGGCAGGAATTCTCAGGAAAAAAGAAACAATTTAAAAAATAATCCAGCCCCCCTTAGGATAGGATTGCATTTATCCTGTCTCATATCACAAAGCAAAACCAAATACTAACAGAATGACATTCCAAAACACCATATTAATGCAACAACTGCTTGACAGAGAAGGGGCAGAAGGCTGTCTTTTCTTAGACCCCAATTATGTGAGATAGCTCGCAATCAGGTCCACCAAAGAAAAGAACAGTGTCAGAAAAGTATCTTCTACAACTGGCTCTTCTTAACAACCCCAATGCCTTTCCTTCCTGAGAGTAGGAAATGAGTGGGAAAGGTGGGATCTCCAGGCTCCAGGGACCATCAATTTGTCATCTCAGTGTGCGCAGCCACATCAAAAAGGTGCAAAAAACAAAGGATTTAAAATGTAATTGCCCCAAATTTAAAGGTGTAAATCTGATAGTTTTCCTGGAATCCCTTTCACTGAACAAGTTCATTCATACACGTTTAATCAGGTTGTTATCCTCACATACTCCAAGTTCTGTGCAGGAGGCCGAAGAGCTGGCAGCTTTGTGCTTTCCAATTGCCAAAGGCCTAACCACCAAGTCACTCCGCTATTTCAGCTCCCTGACATTTCTTTTTCAACACAAAAGGTTGTTGTCACCTGCTTTGCAAAACGTGAGGATGGTCCTTACTCCTTCTGAGGACTTCAGCAGAGAAGGCACATGGTGTATGTGTTACACTCTGTATGTACAGGGCAGCATTAAGACCTGCAGTCTTTGGAGAAGCAGCTTGAAATGTGGGAGAAGAAAACTCCAGATAGTGTTTGTAAATAGTGCTTTAAGTGAGGCCAGAGTCAAAATGAAGAAAAACAAGGTAGGATCAGGTGGTATCTAGGGTAGGGTCTCATAAGGGTTGGACTTTCACATACTTACACTGAGTGAAGAAGGGGTAAGCAGCCAGATTAGAGTATAAATTAGGAAAGAAAGTGATGGGTTGTGGTGAAGAGCAGAGAAGTATCTGAGCTCGGGAGTGAAAGGAGGAGAGTGAAAGGGAAATAGACCTCTAAACTTTGGAGTAAAAAGAATGTGGGAATCGGAGGGGAGAAGGAGCAAATGCATCAAGGAGGAATGTCAAGGAAGGAGAGAAATGCAGATCACGTAGAAGGAGGATCTGAAGTTTGCAGGAGCAGTATTTTTCCAAGTTGGTAGGCTAGAGTGCTTGGAAGAGGATGATATCGAGGGAGGAGCAGATTGGATTGAAGAGCATTAATGCTGTGAATACAGGAAGCACACGAGTTCAATGAAAATATTATAAAATCCCATTTCTTACAATGAGTGTCTTGCATGCTGGTACAAATGCTGCACAGATGTCCTCCAACCTCTTCAATCCATACTTCTGGGTGCAAACATTCAATGATAAATCCATTGCTCCTGGAGATCTACCTGGTTTTGTGCCTAAGAAATTGATAGAGTAATACGTTCATCTTCCCACACAGACAAAAAAGTGTTTCAGCTCCTTTACATACCCAGAGCATGCCAAAATTACCTATTCTAGTCAGTTGTAAAAGCACATTTCAGGATTTAATGGCTATGTTTGGTGGACTGTTATAACCAGCACAGTACGCAAGCTTTCTCTTACACATAGCGTTCAAAATTACCCCCCAAAAGTAAGGAATGCAACTGACACTGAATTACAACCTGAGAGACACTGTGTCATCTCGGCCTGGTATACCTCAGTGAATTTTGATTCTTCTATGTGTTATATCCGGAGGTCAAGTGGGGGAGTGATTTAACATACCCAAGTTCCAAGTGTCAGACATCCGAAGCAGATTAATGATGTCTGCGTAAAAATCTCCCTGATAAAATGCTATGGCTCAGACCCCATCTCAAGTTGATTGCAGGACAAAAGCAATCTCTCTTTTAATTTAAGCTTAAACTGCCATTTTTTTTATCTTATTCTTAGCAATGGCAGAGCGGATAAAACTTAGAAACACGGGGAGTCAGAACCCTCTTCATTCCCTCTTGAATGCATCTGAAAGGAAATAAAAGCAGAAAATAAACTCTGCTTATTTCTGCCACAAAGGCTCAAAAGATTGCTCCCAGATCACACATAGGGAGTACATAATCATCTTGTGGGATGTTGAATGCCCACAAGCTGCTGTCCTGTGGGAATTATGGCTTTTCATGATTGCCCCTTCAGGACACAAAAGGTTTGCTGTAGACACGGCATTGGTCTGAGCCCTGGATCTTACCCTGCTTGTCCCACTGACCTGGAAAAGTCATTTTGTTACCCTGTGCCTTTGCTTTGGTTCAAATCCCACATTATCCGCATTTGGCTCTCACCCTGCTCTCATGCTGCCTAGGAAATCCTCTACGGCAGTCCTTGCAGTAGAGGGTAACTAAATCACAATTAGTCACCCTGATGCCAGTGGGGTAAATCTGATAGACAGTAGCTCATTACTCACATCTATTTATTTGGCTGAGGTAGTGCAAAGCCTATTTTTAAAATAAAGTAATAAAAATGTTGACAGAGGGCTGCTGCTTTTGGAAGGAAAAAAAAAAATAATCAGGACTTTCCCAGACTGAAAACTGTTTAGGGCACTACTCTCATCCATCACTTTGTATGGCTCTGTGATAACTCTCTCCTTATGATTGCAAGTCATTCTCTATCAGCATACAGAGACAGCGCTCTGGAAAGACACAAATAGAAGCTGGCGCAAAGCTGCTTATTGGTAAATAAATCAAAGAGGAGGAATTGAGAGAAGGAAACGACAAAAAGTTCTGTCAGAAGAGCAGAGATTTATGTGAGAAGTTCACCGATGCTTCAGGCCACTGGTGCCATTTTCCAGGGTACGAATGGGTGTATCTTTTGCATACGTTTTGCTGGGTTGACTTAAGTAAGTCTTGACAACTCTCTTTCCCTGGGGACTAGACTAAAAGTATTGTTTAGAAATCTAATATATGGTTTATTTACTCAATTTGTGCTGAGCACTACAGTTCCTTCAGGCCAGCTTCGGCAGTCCATTACTCCATTAATGCTCCATTACTGAAATTAGTGCTGTAATTGGAAGGAGGGAGGATGATGGGGAAGGGGACACTTTTTAAAGGAGCAGGTCCTGCTTAATCCCATCATGGAAAAAAGCATTAGAAAAAACTCAACTGCTCCCTGCCAAGCCCTTCCCTTAGGTAACAGGGTAGGAAAGAGAAATTTCTCTCTAGCGGATGACATGCAGTAGATGTGCAGTGGACAGCCAGGTCTCCACTCTGTCAAGTTAAAGCCATTCCCCCTTGTCCTGTCCCTACAGGTCCTTCTCCAAAGCCCCTCTCCAGGTTTCCTGTAGCCCCTTTAGGCATCTCCGTGGCCTCTTCTGGACTCGCTCCAGCAGCTCTACATCCCTCTTGTGCTATTACCCCAGAGCTGGATCAGAACTGCAGGGCAGGTCTCACCAGAGCAGAGCAAAGGGGGAGCAACCCCTCCATGACCTTCTGCTCATGCACTGGGGGGTTCTGGGCTGTGAGCACACACTGAAGCCGGGTCATGTTGATACTTAGGTTTCATCCTCAGCTCCTGGTCTCTTGTATGGAGATGGCGCTGTTCATGGGCTGCTACTTCAGTCCCTCCTCCCACAGTCCGCCTCATAGACAGATTCAGGTGGCTGTTTTACAGCCTTCAAAAACCTAAGAGAAAAGACACAGTGCTAAGAAAGACAGCTTGACCATGCAGGGGAAGCATGGAGCTGAGTTTGGTTTCCACCGCAGGCCCTTCTTGAAACCATGGTAGATGTAACTGTATTTGGGGCCACAGAGATTCCTTTCGCTCCTGGGCTTCACTCATCCACCCTCCCAAATACTTTGCAGCATGAAGAAATTCAGAATCTGTGTGTTTATACTTACTTGTAAGTCAGCTAAATTTCATCAAGGGAATTTCATGGATGCTGGATCCAAAAATTGTATATGCGCAATCACAGAGTTTGCAATAATTTTTCAATATTAATTGTAAGCTGATTACTGAGTAACAAATACCCTGTACAGTTATCCTAGATAACTGAAATATATACTGCAAATATACATATTTATTGGTTTAGTTAAATAGAAGACCTGTCAGAAGACTAGCAGAAGGGTAATACAATAGCCCTAGAGAGGTCATCTGTTAAAAGAGATTAAAGAATTTACAATAAGAAAAAATGTAAGAGCTTTTAGCTGGGATGATGCAGCTTCCATTTCCCAGCCAGTGATTTGTTTTGCCAAGGCTAGAACTGGAAAGTCCCAAAGGAAACCAAGGACTTAAAAGATCTGCCCTACAGAGGTGAGGGACTATGAGAACAGGCTATAATTCTGACTGTGTTCGCAGGGAGCAGAATAACACAGTGTTGTGGTTTAAGACCCTCACGCAGTTTTGCTCATTCACTCCCCCCTCTTTCTTCCCCAGTCCCAGGGGGATGGGGAGGAGAATTGAAAGAATGCAATTCCCACAGGTTGAG
>JASSUY010036159.1:0-15178 GCA_032466535.1 Forpus xanthops
CTCCTTCCCATTTCCCCGGGACTGGGGAAGAAAGGGAGGGGGGGGGTGCACAGAACTGTTTGAGGGGCCTCAAACTATGACAGTGCCAAAGGTGTCAGAATACCTATTTGACTCTTAAGAGTGATTATGAAAGTAACAAAGGGGAATGTCATATTCTCCATCACCCCAGTCATGTAGAGGGCTCTTAGAAAACCTTCAGATCACCCACACCTAGATGCCTGCTGATGCACCAGTATGTTTGATGCGATAGCAGTGATGCACTTCCACTGAACGGCACTGTGGGCAAACAAGTTCTTGAAAATCATCTGCAACTGCACCTTGCACCATGTATACATATTCACTGCCTATACTGACAGGGAAATCCAGTTCTGAAAGCAGTTTTAAAACTTGCCTATGCAGAATGGAGTGGTACTCTTGTGAGTGTACATGAGAAACCAAATATAGTGTGCAATGTATTAACAATATAGATTTATTTCACTTCAAAAAGAATTACAGACAGAAGAGAGAAGCAGAGATTATGTGCAGCCTGGCATGAAACTGAAATTAAATGTTCTTGCTGCAGGGATTATTTGTCTAGTGTGAGGTGACCACCAACAACTTGCATTGCTGTTGCTAGGAGCTATCAAAAGAAATGTCACTCCTCACAGCAAGTGATGAAATTTGACATATGGCATCAAAGCACCATTAAAACTACACCTGCTGCAGAGGAGGTTGTGTTTTTCAGGAGACTTTCAAGTAGAAAAGGTTATTCTGAAAATGCCTTATTTTCTTTATTTCTTCGTAGGTAATTATGAAACAGTAAAATTAAGGAAAAATATACAAAACAAAAGAACATGAAGGAACATCCAGATTTCTTGTTTCTGAATATTTTATGGAGAAAAAGTAAGAAATTACCAACAGCACACTTTATAAAGTCTACAATAATAAATACAGTTGATGATAAATCATTAATTCACATAGATGGAATGGTTCATTTTGTTTTCTCAAATGTTCACTACGGTATTCTCCAGCTAATGCTTAAAAAAGCTTCTCCATTAGTTTTGACATAATTTTAAAGTGTGAGTATTGTAGATTTTGGTCACAAGCCTGAAATAGTTTGATATTCAACTTGTCATACATACATTCATCCATTTATAAGAAAATTATTGTTGATTTCAGTAGAAGTCAGCACTTTTCTTTCTGAATGGTAGAAGCACCCTATTTTAAGGTAATGAAGATTTCTATTGCAATTATATTTGAGATTTCAGTCTTGAAGAAGGAATTTTCATATCTTCTGCTATATTTCAACTCATACAGTTCTTATTTGTTTCAAACAAATAGATAAACAACCACATAAAGTCTTGTTTACTGCCTGTGCAGCTTTCTTAGGAGTTGCAGGGAGAAATTAATACAAAAAGCATTCAAATAGCATTTGAATCTAAAACTTTGATGTAGAAAGGATTTTTATAAATCTGTAATATGTCTGAAGACTGATGAACAGAACAAGTTAAAATTATAAAAATATAAAAACATAAAAAGAAATAGAAAAAGAATTAATCATTCTGTATATTTAGTTCACATTAAGAAAGCTGTGAACTATTACTAATTATCTTGCTTCACTGAAGTGCACACCTCTGCAGTTCTCCATGGATTAGCTGCCTAGCAACTTCCAAACAGTTTTATTACTGGCTCTGCCATAAACTCCTAGGTAACTGTGACCACATCATTGTCCCTGTATTCAAATGGCCAGTCTGCAGAATAGTGGTAGTGTTACTAAAAAAGTACAAGATATTACTATTGGTGTTTCAATTTGACTCCTTCAAGCTAATGCATTTTGAACTCTTCCATAGAGCATGTTGTATATGTTGACATCTAGTATATACATGCTCTATTCACTGCATCACAATTCATTAGATAACACTCCCATCCACAGCCCAACAGGTTAATAATGTTGATGATAAGAAGACACTTGACTTGCACAGTTCTGCTTTCTCACAAAAAAAATCTCCCCTCCCCCCAATTAATCTGTCACAAGTGCTGGATTTCAGATTGTGACATTAAAAAGTAAGAAAGGGAGACCTAGAGTCTGAGAACTGATTCAGAGTTTGTAAAGCCAACCTTTGGCTAGAATAAACAAGGATTTCTAAGTCAGACTTTCTACTGTGCAGTCAGGATTTAGTTTTGTGCTGCAGAGATGCAGGAAAATGACCTTTTGTACTATATGCAACCTCTCACCAAAACTCTCCTTATGATAAAAAAAAGTCCCCTTAGTATTAGGTTGCATGTCAGATGGCTCTCTTATACCTCAAGTTTAATGAACAATAACCTAAAAAAAAAAAAAAACCCACAAAAAAAAACCACTAAAAAAATAAAAGGATAAAATGCTCTACTAACATGTTCTGAAGTGGATATTTGCTTTCACAAGGTTTGTACTACAGACACAGGAGCAGCTTTATCAAAGTTCCTATGAGTGAGGCTTCCTAACATTTAAGATGAAGTCTTAAACAGTTCACCTAGTTCTTGAGAACAAAAATGATTTGTTTCATTCTTCAAGAGACTAGAGAACAAGAAAAAAGTTTTCTTAAATCTAAACAAGCTTATTAAAAATCCAATGGGGGCACAGATGATTTTGTTACTGTGGCAATAAAGGGAATTTTTAACATGATCTTTCTTTTCTCTAGCAGGCAAATATATAGCTACAGGAAGTGATTTGTTAATCATACTCTTGTGCTAATTTACAACAAAGATGTGAACTTAAAACACCACATGTTTCAATGACATGCCTGGAATAGGAATGATATGGCTGGCAAAAGACTACAAAAACATTTTCCAAATGGCTTGAGAGAATCTGCTGTCGGGATTTAAATGCAGACATTAGGAGAATAGTATGCTAAAAGAATATGTAAAACTTAAAGTGCTGCAAGCATTTTACAGAATTTCCTTCAGACAGCATTAATTCAAGGTCAGAATCAACTACAGCCCAATAAATAAATGATCTTGAGCAATTATATTATGATTAATAAAGTTTTTGGGAGCACATTATTTTCCAGTTTAAACCAAATCAAGGACAGACCAGGAAATAAGTGACTAAATTTGGAAATACACTGCTACAGGTACTTCAGCAAATGCAAAAGGTTCCAAGCATAATGTCTGTTTGTTTATTCATTGCCATTTTAAAGTGAGCCATGCTGAGAAAATGGATTGCAGATATGTTTGGGTTTGTTAGTTTTTGTTGTGTGTGGTTTTTTTTTTGTTTGTTTTGTTTTTTTTTTTTTTTTTTTTTTTTTTTTTTTTTTTTTTTTTGATAAGGTGACCTTGGTCTCTTTACATGAACATACAAAATTAACAAGCAATAGAGAAATCACTTCAGTTTGATTTATAAACCAAATGTTGCCATTCATCAACCCTAAATACCCATAAATTAAGCTTTAAAAGACTAAAAGTTCACAAAGTAAACATATGATATAGTATAAACAGAGTTCCTTATCTGTGACTTGATATGACCAAAGCTTCAGTAACATAGCAAAAGGCTACACACAGAGGGCAGGGCTTGTTTACACAAGGAAACACCCACACAGTTTTGTGGCTATGGTTATTGTGGAAATTCTCGTAAATAAGTCAGAAAAAAAATGCTCCTTTCTCCTTCCCATATGCTGCTGCAAATGATGTGCCAGTGGAAACTCCTGGTCAACAAGGCTAGGGCAGCATTTCACTTAGTTTTCAGAGTTTATCTATGCTGTAAACATACCAATTTAGCTCTATGTTGGTTAGCACAGTTATCAATAGCAGGGCAGGCATGAACCTGATCACGTCCCTGCAGATCTAAATTAGGGCTGAAGCTCAAGTCACCAGCCTTTCCAACCTGTCAGCCCCTGAAATAGAGAGATGAAAACTAGCCTGGGAACATCTGTCTGCATGTCAGTCACACTTCCCTGGTACAGTATGGTCCAACCCAAGGTAGAGCACTGCAGAACTAGTATGTGGTACCTCAGCATGACTATTACTGAACTATTATTAAAACTACTACTGAGAACCATCGTTACAACTATTTTCATATTTTAATGTGTGCTTATTCACTGGTGCTCAAATGTTATGATTAGAAAGGATGTAAAAATTGAACAGACTAAGACAGAATAATTTATTACATAAAAGAACTATGCCACAGGTCCTGAGACAGTAGTAACATAACTGAAGCCAAATTTGAATACTCTGCTCCTCTAATGAATATTTGCTTTTACCTTTAATGCTTTTCCTTTTTTTTTTTTTAAACCTCTATTCATATGTCTTATTTCACACACCCTCAAGATAAGCTTTGAAAGCACAAGCAGACTTCTAAGTTAATGATTAACAGTGAATAACAAGCATGCATGCAGAAGAAAATGCTAAAGTTTTACACTAGAAGGGTCATTTTGGCTATTTCCAAATTATTGATCTTTTCATCAGTCCCACTAACATGCTTCATGAAAGCTTTGACCTCAGCCTTTTCTAGTTTTTAGCCCTACAGAGTCAGGAAAAATTTACAAGTTACTACTTTGAATTTTGTAATATGACATAATTCTCATTTTGGGGTATTTTGCACATCTGTGGGTTTAAAATACCTTCTCTGTGAAGCATAAAGAAAAAAGGACTAAACTTTCAAAATCTTCCCGATTCAAGCACACACTTCCAATTATTCCAGATTCAGCCATAAGCAACTATTTCTTTACTCATTTCATCAACAAAGTATTACCTCTATACACTATCATACTGTCACAATCACATTCCTAACCCTTATGCTCATATTTTTTTTAATTATTTCACTATTATAAACAGTTTTCTCCTTCCTTGAAAGCTATGAAATAAGATTGCTTTTTTGTTAAAGGGCAATTTTTGACACGTGGGGTTATGAAAGAATCCAAGAAATTGGCATTTATATAAAAAGAGTTGGGAGGTTGAAAACTTTTCTTTTTCCCCTTTTCCCCAAAAAAAATTTCTTTATTCATCTCAATGTGCTTTTCTTTTATAAAAAGTATGTCAAAGACTAGAAAGCACATATTCATATTTGAAAATGCCTGAATAAAGTCCTATTTTAATTTCCCATTGCATAATGATGGCTTGAGTTTTGCTTTTTTTCTTTGTATGATAGAAATGTGTAATAGCTAAGCAATTATGAAGAAAAGTACCCACAGTTACTATATTCTAGGAAAAGATGACCAGTATTGGTTCTTGAGAGAGTGAAATGACTGGGAGATCAGCAGAGCATTTCATAACCAAGGCTTCTCCCACATCAAGTGCTAACAGTTACTTTAGCTGTTTTTTGTGAATATATGAATAATACAAGTGCTATACACCTTAGCAATGAAGCGCATGATGCAACTGAGAGCTCAGTTTCACTTTAGACAAGTCAGAAAGAAAACACTCACTTATCTATGAAACTCAGAAGTACACAGTAATTTGAACTGTTTCCATTAGAAAATTATTTTCTTTGAAGTCAGCTATACAAACAATTCCTGGATCTCCTAAAAGAAGACAAAATATGCTTTTCTGCTGTCTCTGCACAACCAAAACAATGCTTTGGACTGGCTTCACAAGTCCCTTGCACAGCACTGAGCTCCATGTTTAGCATGACATGAGATTGCACTGAACAGACCAGCCTGTAGCAACAGAAGTGAATGTTTTATGCAACACAAACCACAGACTGATTACAAAACTAAAGTGATAGGTGTTTTTTCCATGACTGTGATGCCTAGGAAGTGACTGGAGTCAGGTCCCTTCCTTGAACCTCCTCACCATCTACTCTAGAGTCATTTACCAGCTGGATACAATTTGCAGATGCGGTTAGACCCCATGCTGTCAGACTGAAGAGGGGTTGGGAGTGCTGGGTAAGCATTGTGGCCCCTCTCATTATTCTTCCAGACAGCATTACACCCAGCCAGGCATCAAGGGCACAATCATGAAACACTCACAACTCATTCATCCCCCACACCCAGCAAAGTCTGCAGAAGGTTTTATGGGAAAAGCAGATGGACTATTAAGAACCGTCTGCTTCTACAGTAAACTCTATTTGAAAGTCTCATTGTAACTACTACCTATACATTGTTCATTTAAAAAAAAAAGCTGGTCAGTTTAGGACCAACCTTGCTTATGACCTTAAGGACATTACAAAAGTCAAGAACTAGAAGCAGTTAATTTTGGTAAAGCTCAGCTACTGCAGTTTATCCTATGCAGAATGATAGGGCTAAAACACGCTTCATTTAAATGAAGTCAAAACTTGTTGATCTGTCATAATGAAACCTACTAAACAAATATATCTGTTGTTTTATTTTGACAGAAACTAGCAAGCTTGTTTTTAGAACAGTATTACCAGCAATAAACAAAAGCTACTGTTTTTCACATTAATGGATTATACTTGTCACACAGCTGCCAGAAGAAATGTTTCAGTACTTTTTCCACCATCAGAAATGCAATAAATGCACACAGAATACAAATTCCTCAGTGTTTCTCACCTGTAGGCACCTGTTTATTTTTACTTTTTTAAGCTCTCCTGGATCTCAGTTGCCACAAAAATTCCAGACTCTCAGTACAAGAAGCTATGCTAAATCTCAGTTCAGTGAATGCCCAGGCAACCACAGTGCAGCTTCCCATAAAGCAACCTCACTCTATGCCTAAACCCTTGCTGGAAGAAAGCAGCTACCGCAACGCAATGCAGACAGAAAAGGTACAGTATAGCTTAACATATGCAAAGGTATCACAGGTCGCATCTACATTAAGAGTGCCTTACCAATATACCAACTCTACTTCTTCCACTTAAGAGGCAATTACATTATCAAAGATATCACAGGAGAGATGAGGTTGGCAGTGACCTCTGGAGCTCATCTGGCCCAGCCTCCCAGCTCAAGCTGAGCCACCTAAAGCCGGTTGCCCAGGGCTGCATTCAAATGGCTTTTGAGTACCTCCAAGAAGGAAGATCCCACAACCTCCCAAGGGAGGTTATACTCTGTGCTATGCTCAGTATCAGTACTGCAAAACTAACATGAGCCAGAGAAAAGCTAAGAGTTTAGGTTCTATTTTAGTGCTCTAAAGGCTTTTCCTAGCAAAAGTCTATTAGTAACAAATGACACTTTTCCATGTTTCTGCACAATCACATTAGTCTTAGGGTACATAGGTTAGACAAAGGTCACACAGGTAAATAAGGCTGATATTAAACATCAGTCTGTCCTATTACTTGTGATGCATCTCATCAAACACAATTAAATCAGTCAGCATGATCCAACAGAAATATTCTGTTTTCCAGATCATACATACAGGCACCAAGCCTGAGCTGCCCTAAAATTCACAAAGACCCTGAGTGGAATTAACTTTTATCATCCTATCTTGCTTGACATTAGCAACTATCACATTGACTTAGTGCACAAGTGGGAAGGAACTCACAATAATAAATCTGTGACTATGCTAGACTGAACCAGGATATTAATCTCAGCATAGAGTGACCTTATCCACCTCAGGTGAGGTTATTTGGAAGATCACTACAATCAAAGGTAGCATCTAGTAACTTTCCATTTGCAGGGGTAGCAAATGTCTTTTTGGTGAAAGCTTCCCAGACAGCAATTGCAGAAAGCTATTTTTCTACTGGTATATATTCAGCCAGCCCTTATTTCATGCAATATGTATCGTGCAGCACCGTAAGGGAGCACTAAGGTTTGGTAAAGAAATTGGTTATGTTAAGATAATTTGAGCAGTAAAACTTGGGAGAAAACAAATCAGAAAAGTAGGACGAAGTCTTAGAAATTAAGAGGAATTAAACAGAACAATTAACAAAAGAGAGCACAATACTCTGCAGCATTTCTTTGTGAAAAAAGCTGTTCAGAAAGCTACAGTCTGTTTCTACGGAAACATGCAGGAACAGTTAAATTAAGCTACTAAAAATGTTTAAATTATATGTTCTTAGTGAGAAGTTACATGGGCCATGAAGTTGGCCTGTGACAGATTGAGGCTACTTATCACAAAATAAGAACACCACTTTCTTGCCAATGGAATATATTGGGCTGAAGATCCAAGTATCTGCAGAAGCAGTAAAGACAACTGCTGCATTAGAAAATTAAAGGACATTATTACATCGCAACAAGATTAAATATATTGCTTAGAGGACATTTTCATTCTCAACAGAACAGAGAAAACTAAGAGGAAATTGAAACTAAAGGGGCTTAAATTTCCAATGCTTTCATCAGCTATTTCTTCTCATAGCAAAGTTTTATTAAACAGTTTTCTTTCAAACTTTCTGCACGTGAACAAGGAAGTAAATGCAAAGGCAGCTACTGACAGAAAATTAAAGTGCATTTTAAATAAGTTTCTAATGGTTGTTTGGGATTCTGTTTTTTTTTCTTCCTTTACTTAAATAAGGGTTGTAAAACCCTTCAAAATCTTAAGTTTATCATAATTACTTCTGAGCAAAGACATGCAATTTGTCTTTAACTAAGACACCCCTCTGCTTGAGGAGAAGGGTAAGAGGCTTCACGAGAAGCAGATGGGAACTATGCTTAATACCTCCCCATCACTGGGGCTTCAAAATTAGTACCTGCTCTTACACGAACCTCAAGAACTTTGGCTTCTTTCAGGTGCTGTATCATTCCATAACACAAAAGAGAGACGGTGCATGCAGGGAACAGTTAACAGGAAGCAGAGCAAGGGTGTCAGCGGGAATGTAAGAATAGTGTATATCTGTGCACAGTCATTTCTGGTTAATATACTGTGCACAGATATTATATTATATGCTCCTGTGGAAACAGAATTTCCTTAACAGTTAACCTAGGACAAGAGCAAGTTTGCCTGGCCACATCCAGAATCTGTGTCAGAATGTAGTTAGAAAGGATTTCCCACAGAGCCCACTGTCATGAATGCAAACGCATTTATTACCTCCAGGCATCTTTAGATCAGACCTGAAGTGCTGTGTTGCCCATCAAAAATTCTGAAGGCCAGATTGAGACTTAATAAACCTACAGTAACAGTGACATTACGGTATATAACCATTATATTTTGCTATTCTTCACATACTGATTTACGATGCAAAGATGACCTGTTCAGCCCTTTATGAAGAAAATAATAATAAAAAAAAAAATTTAAAAAAAAAAACTTCATTGGAAGTGGATTTTCCCTTTTTAAAAGGCAAAAGCTTCATCTTCCTCTGCAGATAAATAACAGGATGAGAAAAATACATAGGATGTGATGCTCTATTAGCAAACATCACATCTGTTACTCATATTTTAATATCTTCACTGTCACCCTGAAGCATGCCATGTGTATTTAAGAGGAAATTGCAATGCAATTTTTTAAGTAAATTATTGTCAACAGACACACAACACTAAGCCAACTGCAAATCACTAAATCAATTCAGCTCCAGTTTAAAAAGTTTTGATTAATCCTCAATTCATTGCTATGCTATTATAATATGTTATTAAATGCACCCGCCACTTTAAGACTCCCTCATTTCATTTGTAATTACAGTAAATATTGATTGCAAGGGTGGCCTGGAGATAGCTCCAAAATATGCAGCTGTGGTCCCTGGAGACAGAGCTTAGAGACAGTATTCGGTTCCCATGACTGCCCCTCAGGCAAACTCAGCAGCGATGTAAAAATTTAATATATGAATTTACTGTTTAAAATTCATACCTGCTTGAATTTTGCTCAATTAAGCAGAGATTTGTTGCAGCACACTTTTTTTTTTTCCTTAATAGAAGCCTTCATCGATTTTATCTTTAAATGCTGTTGCACAGACTGTTCCAAAGCGGCTCTGAAGATAGTCTGAAAAGTGAATTACAGTCTCAGAGTACCACTAAGAGCACTGGCCACTACTACCCTTTTTCCCACTGATTCTTCAACAAAACCAATGCATACAGATAGCAGTTCAGCAGGGTAGAAGCGGAGCTCTTTTCAGAAGAGAGAATGACTACACCACTGTTTCGACATCTGTTCCTGCTGCTACAGGGAGACAAGCTCAACAGTCCTCCTCCACCCCACCCTCCCTTTCACACTGCCGTTTCCACTAAGGAGGTATCTCCAGCCTCTTCCCCTAAAACCTACCATACATCCTGCCCACAAAAGGTGCAGATGCTCATACTATCTTCATGCTCTTCTTGCCAGGTCAAGGGGACACCTAGCAGAGAGTCCTCAATTACAAACTTACAAGTATCACCAAGTCAGCTTCCCTGAAGCTCCTAATGGGAGAACAGCTATAAAAAACATTATGTCTGTGAAGCTCCCTACCATAACCAAGTTGATACACAGAAGATTTGATCACAGCTTTACATACACTTCAATATACATTGAAAATTATCCTAATTTTAATTTTCACACAAATAGATTAAGTAACTGTAAAACACATCCAAAAGATTAGCTTGTGTAAACACAATGTACAACTACTGGGTAATTATTTAGAATGCTACTGGTCTAACTACAGGCTTACAGCATGGTTTGATTTAAAGGCACCAGCAATATTTGGCAGAGAATCCAGTCACACCTTGAACCCAGTTCCATTAGAAGATTACACAGAGCACAAATACCACACATGCATGCATCGAACCAGTATATTGAAAAATGCACATAAAACCAGAGATCTAAAATGTCAGCATGGGGTAGAGACTAATTCATCCACAGTAGTACTTCATTGCATGAAAGCACCATCAGTACAACTTGCAATTTTACTGCCATCAGAATATAATTATCATTTGTTCCAAACATTTTACCTAGCTGTACGTGCTCTATTAGAAACCACTAAGGCTACATTTGCACAAGCTGATTAAATTGTACCAATAAATATACCACAGCACTGGAAATTTCATTATCTATAATGTTTGTTAGAATGATCCCCAACACAGCCTCTATCAAAACTACCCATCATTCATCCCAGTATCTCCCACACATGCTCCAGGAGCCAGCTGTATCCAGGAAATATTCCATGCATACAATTCCCTTTCCAAAGACTAGCAAGTTTTAACAGTACCAGCGCAGGTTTTACTTGCACTGTTTGGCCTCAACGTGAGCAAGTGCTCCTGGACACACTAATTTACAAGTAGACATATATCATCAAAGATTTTTATTTTGCACATCATTAAAAAGGAAGTGAAAGCCTATCCCTAAGGTAAGCAAAGAAGAAAACCTCAAAGTGGCTGACACTTCAGCCCATAGTGAAGCATTGTTTGTTTCTACATCTTCCTTCTCACAGTCAAATACAGATGGGATTGCTATTTGTTTGTCATTAAACACATCTCAACCCAAAATGCCCTCATGCATTGTCCTGGGTTCAGTCTGAGTTATCAGCTGGGCTTAAACCCCGACACACATATGATTGTCAGAAACTAGTAAAATAGATCAGAAGCAACCATAGATGCCAAGCAGCAACCTATAAAGAATTTTAAACTAACCAGTTTGTTTCATAACTTTGATACAACGTACTGAAGCAGTCTGCAGCACTGTAACCTGTCTTCCCCCTTGCTGGTAGCCATGACATCAGAGGATCCCTAGATTCCTTCTGTCCGTTATTTGCAGAGGAGGGTGGACAACAGTTAAATTAACTTTTTCAGGGTCCATCCACTTACATACTTTAAAGAGTGAATAGATTTTTAACCCAGACAAAATTTCTCCTTTCTCTGTGTTTGCTGTATTCAGAGTGAAACACCAACAGGAAGAAAAGCAAGTGATGCATGCACGTGCAAATGTCATTTCTTAACAAAACAAAGGCCAGGTCTTTTCCGGACGTATATATGCTCAGAACAGCTGACATGAGTTTCCATAATGCATCTACAGACCAAACTCTGCAGTACTGCAAGTTTTTGTAATACAGTACACGCAGTTAAAAAATCTAATTACATTTTTTGGAACTTTGCTTTCATTAAAGTACCTCAACAAAGCAGCCAAATCTCCAAAAGTGCTCAGTAGTAAGTGGATTACATTTTCTGCAGGCACTGTTGGATGCTGAGAACTTTCAGACAAAGCAAAGCAGACATATCATGATCAGTTTCACCATCTGGTGCAAAAGCAATTGGCTCAAGAGTGAATAATAATTACAGCAACAGAAGTCAAAACTATAATGCTGGTATAAACACAGGCTAAAATGGCAATACTGTCGCTATCTGGCACAGGACTCAATCACCTTAGCAACCAGCTCAGGCTGCAGATCCCTGTGGACAAACTTGCAATAGGCATTTCACATAGAAATGGACCTCCTCTACCGCCAGCCCTTACACAGGTAGTTCCCCAGTTTAAAGTTCATCTGCAACTACAGCCACATGTCCTTGAACTAAGGGCATTGAGCCACTGAAAATTTATAAGCCAACAAGAAATACCTAAAGGCTTTTTTTCTGGATAACACTTTTCACAAATAATAAACTTAAGGGCACAATATCCATAAAATATCCATTTTGGAGAGTTTCAGTTCATTCTAGTCTCCTGGAGTAAGCATCCATTCACAGATAGAGAGCATCTTTTTATTTAGTTTCATTGGAAAGGGATCTCATTTCTGCAGTCCAGGGTTTCTTTAAAGTCCAAGCTAAACCAGTAACAATCAAAAGATTTGCTTCAGCTAAGCAGCCCAAGACTATAACAGCAATGTAGCAGACTCTCAGAAAGCTTCCATGAAAAACAGCTCTCCCCAAAGCCAACAGCAGCAGCTCAAAACTTTCTTCAGGTCAGACTGCTACATACCAGACTAGCTCACCTCACATCCTATTTTACTGTGCTCAGAAATACACACCCTTCCTGTCAGCTCCACAACCCACATCACCTCCATTCTCTGATATACTTCAGACTGTGAGTGTATGGATTGATCTCTATCATAGCCAGTGGATGTACAAACCAATCCCAGGAGGTGAAAAGAAAGTGATCCCAATGGTTCAGCTCCAACACTGGTTTACAGAACAAGCAAGCAGCAAGGTCAGATGGGTGGATGCAACTCACATTCCCTCGTACCCAATGGAGGGCTGAAGGAAAAAACAGTGCAGGATGCTCCTGGCCAGCTGCTTGTGATCTAGTGGAGCTGGCAGGATGACACTGCCCACTGCTGACGCCACCTGACACCCCACATGATCAGATCCTGTTTTCACCCATCTGGACAGCAGTCTCTCAGGGTAACCACAGACTAAACAGTTTGGGGAACTTTCATCTGAACTGAAAGTTCATTCACTGCCTGGACCAAGGTTATGGAAAATACAGGGTCTTAACTCACACTATACCATTGTGAAGACTATCCTCCCTCCAGCATATTCCTTTGACAACAGGGAAAAGACAGGGTACCAAGTGTCTGTCTGCTGCTGCTCAGAATTCTCAATTTGCTACGCAGTCAATCCAGTGGCTAACCTAAGCAAAGAGTTTACTGCTGCTAGAACAAAAACATCAGCTCTTACTTCACCCTCACTTCTTCTGCTTCACTCAGAGCTCACTGTGATGCTTCACAAGCCAGTTCATCATGAGCAATAGAAAAATATTCTCATTTTTGGGTGAGTCTAGTCATCAACCAAGTCTGCTCAATAGGGCACACAGCCACAACTAGAACTACCCTTGCAGTGGCAGCAAGTACACAGATAACGTTGGAGGCATCTCATCAGGCTGCATCCTGAGTTATGTTGGGAAGGAAAAGCAAAAATCTATTTCTATGTAATTGCTAGACACCACCTAGAGCCAAACATCTACAAACTGTCCAACTTTAGTATGCTTGTGTAAAGGCAAACATTGGCTGACGCAACGTATTTACAATTTTGCCATTTCAGTTTCCCTCTGTTCTGGAGCACAGGCCAGAGATCATCATCTTCTGCATTAGGCAAAGTATTACAGGGTTAAACTTCAGCACCTAAGATTGAATGTTAAGATTGAGAGCTATTAAACAGATACTATCATGCAGTTCCCGGGTAAACACGTAGGAAAAATTGCTACCATTTACAGCACTGTTTGGAGTATTATGAATAACTTTCAAATGGAAATGAGAAAACAGAAAATCCACTGACATTCTTCACAGAGACTTTTTGTCATTTGTTAGTCACATATTTCAACATCTTGCATTGAGAAAGCGTGTTAAGGGATGGCAGTGCAAATATTACTTATCTCCTTTACATACCGCTGCTGCGGTGCACTATTAATAGGAAGCATGTCACCTCCACTTTGTAGTGGTTAAGGAGAAAAAACAATGTCAGGCTCAGGCCAAGCATTTCAGTCACATAAGTAACTTGTCCAGCAATCTCCACAGTCCTGGCTACGTTCCAGTCGTTGCACTACAAGGTGATCACTCATCATCTGCTGGTGAAAACAAAAATGTCCAGAGTGATGCTGGGTGGTATCTATCACATTGACTTTTTTCCCCTGTCAGTACAACACTTTCACTCCACAGAGTGGAATTATGTCTTTCCCAGCCAAACTCTCTCCTTTGAAAGAGCTGCTATCCACCAGGTAACAGCCAAAGTCTTGGAACAAATACAGCCTGCCCAAACTGACTGAAATCTTCTGCTCAGACAGATCAGCTCTTCCAACCCTCTGAGCCCCAGCAGTTTCACCTCTCAAAAAGTGAAAGGGTGTGAGCTTACTACTGCTTCAGAGAGTAAGAAGGATAACCATTAAATGACATTTTATTTCTGACAGTTTCCAGATCCTTTTAGCTGAATTATATGGGATTATAAACATAGCATATTTGAAGAACAGCAGCCTATTTTAAACCAGCTAAGGTCTATGCTTTCTCCACTTACTTTCCTCCTCATGCCAAACCCAAATTCTATGAAAAAATACACATAAATAATATCTTTCAACACAAACAGTTGGCCAACCTGCTTACATGTGGATGTTGTGGAGCACACACCCCAAGATGATAACCAGTGGAAGTGAGATCACAGATCCTGCTGTGCCATGGATGAAACTAAGAGAAGACAAGAGTGAGAGAGAGAGCCTCAGACAGAATCATAGAATAGTCAGGGCTGGAAAGGACTTTAATATCATCTAGTTCCAACACCCGGGCCAGGGGCAGGGACACATCACACTAAACCATGTTGAGGATACCAAGAACTGCAACAATACTCCAAGTGAGGTCTCATGAGAGCAGAGTAGAGGGGAAGGATCACCTTCTTTGACCTGCTGGTCCAGGTGGGCCTTCTGGCCTGCACTAGCAATGACTCCCTCAGCAAGTTTGCTGATGACACCAAGCTCTGTGGCTCGGTTGATACGTTGGAGGGAAGGAATGCCATCCAGA
>JASSUY010036160.1:0-28266 GCA_032466535.1 Forpus xanthops
CCCTGACCATGGCAGGGGGGTTGGAACTAGATGATCTTAAGGTCCTTTCCAACCCTAACTATTCTATGATTCTATGTAGTACTTGTATCTGTAAGACCTCTTTGGTATGGATACTTCACATACTTATCTCTTGCCTTCTTGAGTAAATAACCTAAACTGGAAATATTTTTGAACTGTAAATCCTTTCAAATTATAAAGCCTTATTTTTTAGATAAACTAATTGAAGCTTGTAGCGTATCTAGTATAGTATTATTGCAAGCAGCGCAGAACTTAACTGTCTTAAAAGCAACAGAGAAGTGAGATTCTACAGAACAGACTCTGTGAAGAGCTTGACACAGATGAGATCCTCAGGGATATCACAATTACCAGCTCTCTTTGAAAAATGAAACAGCTCGTGATCACATCAAGTCAGGGGTAAGAAGAAATCAAATTTGGTCACATGAAAATGTAAATGGGAAAAGGTTTGAGAATATCATTCATGCCTCTACAAAAGTAAATGCTAGGAATGGCTTCCTACAGTTTCCCAGGGAAGGCAGCTGGGTTTACAAGGCAGAAAAATGGAAATCCTGAAGCACAAACATGCTAATCTGAATCTGAACTGGAAGATCCAAGAATATCGATCACACCTTCCCATGACTGTGTGCTGCATCCGGAATCATAAGCTACATGTCGCAGAAGGAAACCCCATAGAGCCAAGCAGAGCTGTGTGACAGCTCAGCTACGCAAATGTCAGCACATTCAAGGTGAGAAATGTTTTTCTGAATCAAACTCCACTGTGTTTGTAACCAAATGTCTGCACTTCACATCCAGGACAGTTCAAAGCTACATCTCAGGAAATTCATGAAGAGCATTACAGTTGCATTTCACTAATTACAGGCACTTTTCACCTTAACTGCAAAGCAGTGTCAGAAGAGGTAAGGATTTACTAGTGACTTACTCTGGCAAACAGAAATAGACGCTTCAACCAAATTGGTAAAGCATCATACAGATGCTCCTTATCTTAGTCTTCTTTCCGTGTACTTGATATCTCTCAAACACCAAGCAGCAAAAGAATATTATTTATCACTGTGTGATACAGCAAGTAAACCTGGATGGAGAGCAACAGGCTTTCATCTTGGTACTGTCAACAAGACACCACAAAGCCATGTCTCACTAGCATAATCCTGCACATCAGACCTGTAGAGAAGGTAGTTCAGGTTCCTTAGTCACAAACTGCCATTCAACACCTACAGTGAGAGAAATTCAACATGTTGGTGATGCCAGAAAGCAACATGTACAATATGGTTCAGCCAGGCAGGAACAGCAAATAAGTTGAAACAGAACTTGAATTTCAAACAGAATAAGCCAGCTCACCTACCCCAAATCTGCATATTACGTATTTTTCTTACATTAATATCCAAACAACCAAATTGCACAGAAGAAAACCTGCTAATTCATCACAGTTCCCATATTGCAAATACACAATCTTTGACTCTAAGTTACCAGTTTGATATAATCTCACCCAAGGCTAGGTCAGTGAGCCTCAGCCATAATAAATGCAGTCACATGTCAGGTGTTCTGGGCTGATGGCAGTATTTTACATGCCAGACATTACCAACCAGTCTCTCCTTGAATCTCACATTTCTCAACACTTTAGACAACTGGTGAAAAAGCTGATGATGTCTTGTGCCTAATACCTGAAAGACAGCTTTCTTCCACAAACTTCATACCTACCTGCTTCAATATTTGCATCCTTCTGTACGAGTAAGACTCCTTCTCCTGCAAAATACACAGGCTGTGCTAACAAAAAGCACAACGCTAGCTCTGAAGTTTATCTGAAGGTCCTCTGGAAGTACTTTGTATTGATGAGACTCACCAGCTTCCAGAACAGACTTGGAGCTTTTAAAAGGAAGAGAGTAAAGGAGCTTGCACAGAACACACAGCTGAGCTACCCTAAATATTAAGCAAGCCACAAATTTTAATAACCTCACTATATTAAAGGATATGCACCAATGTCACCCCACCCCCACAATTCATCAAGGCATTTCACTCCCTTGGGCTCTTGTGACTAAGTATAATATTTCATTAAATATCCTGTTCATACTGGCTTATGTACTAGGGAACACACTAATTTTAGAAAACTGATTAGCTAGTTCTTTCTAACCGAATGTTATTATAGCTAAGGTCAGATTTTGCACTGAAACTATGGCAACAAAGCCACAGTATTCTTTTGTCTACAAGGTTGGGGCTAGGTTTATTAACAGTACTGTTCTACTTAATAGCTAAGCATTGCTTTTTGGCAAACCCTCCCTCATTCCTACCTGAAATACCCTGAACTTACCACAGGGAAAAAGCTCAGACCTGTGAGAGCTGCTGTAAAAGAAGGAACATTCAAACCAGCTCGGCCTATTTCTTCATTTTTTAGGACATGGTCACTACAGCAGCACGTTTCCTCTGTTGTCCTGCACAGAACGCCTCATCAGTGCAGAACTACTACCCACACTTTTCAGATAGGCAAATGAAGCGCATAAATCATAGAACTTCTCACTAGGAGTTCAGTTAAATCCCCCCTTCATTCTTTTGCAGTACCTTAACCAACAGATTGCGTTTTTCATACAGCGTTCCAACCATGCATATTAATGGCCACTTTCTATTTCCAAGGGGCTTTGCTCTGCTTTCTTCTAGACGCAAAACATCTAAGATGAAAGCACTTTAAAACCAGAAGTTGGCAGACAGCTACTTGACCACAGTACTCTCTGCACAGACCGGCATGCAAATGCAACACAGCCAATCTTCACAGCCTGTGCTGTATTCCAGACACAGCTTCTCTTCTTGTCCGGTATTAACAACTTTTGTTACGCTAACTTAAACAGACCCTCTTGCAATCTGTGCCATACAGACCCTTTCTGTTATGGTCTTGGTATCCCATCACCAGGACATGAGAAAAAAAGCCCATGATAAACCAACTTAGTTAAATCAGTAATTATTTAGCCAGACATTTATTTACTATTTCAGCAAAGCACTCTGGTATCACATAGTTGGGATGTCTTTAGGTTGTCCTGATGCTTTAGCACACATATCTACCAACTTGATTTCAGACTTGCATTGCTTCATAGGCCTCCAAGAAGCCATACTGCAGCACAGGTGGCAAATGAAAACCAGATTACCAATTCGCTACCCATGACAAAAAAATAAAGCAGCTTCCCTTTTATTCCTACACCCAATCGCTATGGGATAACAAAGCAATGCAAGCTACTTTTGCACATTTAAGTAAATTACAGGACATAGCAGCTTCACAAGAGCATAACTTCCCTAGCAGTGCTCAGCGTCAGGTTGGATAGGGCTTGGAGCAATCTGGTCTCATGGAAGGTGTCCCTACCCATGGTGAAAGGTTGGAACTAGATGAGCTTTAAGGTCCCTTCCAACCCAAACCATGGTAAAATTCTAAGGTAAGACCCATTTTGAAGCTGTGCTTAGAAAGCTTCAGTACCTCCTCTGCTTGCTAATACTGCAAACTTAATTGTCACTGATGAGCATGGCACCACCACATAACCTGTGGTTAAAAATGTCTGGAAATGAGGTGCTCAAGACATCACTCTGAATCACCAAGTATAGCAGAGAAGGAAGCATACATTGTCTACCACCTAAGCTGCATTGAGGAAGGGGGCTTGGGTATGCTCATGTAAGCCACGCATCAGCTCCTGATACAACTCTCACAGACTTTTTGAAGCTTCAGCAGCTAAAAGGCACATTTGTCTGTACAAAAACATAGCACTTGTGACTTTTCAGGTTTTTTTAAATACCTAAATGTCACAGCGACAATTGCTTATAACATCTGCTTGTATGTAGGATGGGGTGGGCTCAAGAGTCACATTTTAGAGACAGTGCTCAGGATTTCTTCATCGTATAAAGGGCATCAAATTCAAATGCATACTAAAAGTTGGCAGTTTTTAGTACAGTTCTATAAATACTGAGAATCATACTAAAGGATCCTCATCAAGGCAACAAAAATGTATTTAGATTTTTTAACCACATCCTAATTCAATGAGATAAAATGATTTTTCCTACTCAATATGACCCATGCCTCAATTTTAATAAAAAAAAAAAAGAATAGGCACAACATTAGACTTTATTTTCTCTTTATTTTTCTCTTCCATCACACCAACTTAAAAAGTTTCTTTTGCTTTTACATTAAATCATCACATGGCCGTAAAACAGAGAAGTTAGTTAACTAAGTATTCACTACTGTTGCCCCACTTTGCACTTTTGATATTCAGCATGTACATTTTAATCCATCTTGAACATCTCAAACCTGCAAAGGAGTCACTTTCCTATTGCAAGTGATGCCTTTCTCTTCAAGATCACCATTCTAAGCTTTGAAACTAGCCCTTGGGAACTCTCAAAGTTCTTCCTCTTGCATGAAAAAGAAACCTTTCTGTTTTATCAACTAATAAATGGTTATTAGAGTGAAAAAAAGGCATATTTAGACATTAGTTTAAATATCCCTTAAAGGAATATGGGCACTTTAATAATTAATATATCCAAACATTTCAGCACTATTAGAAACCTCATGTTCAAAGAGATAAAGGAGCCTAAACCTGGCCATGCAACACAGGTCTAACACTCTTCCTCCTCTCACCATCATTCCAGGAATATGGCCTCAATCCTCAGCAAAACACCCACTCAAACTCATCTAATATATGCAGAAAACCATATAGTTCAGACAATTCCACATCAAAGTCTAAAAATCAATCTGAGCTGATATAATTGCTTTCACCAGAGCAGATGTGGAGAAGTATGCATGGAGTGAGGTTGAACCTGAACACATGCTACCTAAAGGCTTATATCGCAAAGAGATTCTTCTTGGTGAATACAGGGGATGGCACTGTACCTTATACCTACAAAGTGAGCTTCCATATGCTACTAATATATTTCCAGAACTAACAAGCAGTGGAATCTGGCTATTTGATTTAGTTTGGTTTTTAGTAATCTGAACTGTTTGGGAAAGCAATGAATGTGATCCTTCAACTGAGAAGTCCTTAATCTCAGTTCTAATGTCAAACTACAAACAAGCTTGCATTGGCTAAATAAGGCTAAATAATCCTGTATGTATGCAACATAACTCCATAGCCTCTATCAGTACTGCATAAATTATATATCTTCCTCTCCTATTAGACAAAACAGCAGTGTATAGGCTGCAGGTCGTCAATTGCAAAGCTATGAAGAATAAATCATAACTCAGAAACATTTGTTACAGAGAAGCATGCTTATACTTTCATCATATTTTCATCAGTACTGAACACAGGGTGAATTTAAGAGAAATCCATGAAAAGTATTGGGGTGTACAGATCTTGTTATATACATATATATTCATATATTAAACTTCCCTTTGTAGTGCCCAGGTAGTTTCTTCTGCTCAAGATGAACTCGTGCTTCAAAGGCTGAGACCCTAATACCGTCAGAGAAACCTAACTGAACGCTTCGCGAAGGAGATATTCATAGAGAGCATACAGTATGAATTAGGATCAAAGGAGATATTCATAGAGAGCATACAGTATGAATTAGGATCAAAAGAACAAACAGAATTTGAACTACTCATCTGCTGCTTCACCATGAGGGTATTTTAAGTCTAAGATACCAGTTCATTCCTTGAACATCTTGCCAAAAAAAGAGTGTTGCCCAGCAACTACTAAAACAATGTTCTGGAAGGAGGTAGCTGCTGGACATATTAACCCAGTAAGTGCCCTTTCCCCCTCATTTCATGCAGCTCTTGCAAAGCTTCTAGATCCCTGGCAGACAGATCTGCATCCCAAATAGAGAGCTGTAAGGAATCTCCGGAGAAGGCTGTCAGACAGACTGTTCTGGTGTAGTAGCAGTGTCTTGCATTAAGCAAGCATGTTTGGCTTAGCGAAGTGCTACATTTCAATACAAAATGCACACAAATAAAACCTCTGCAAAAGCACACACAAACCATCAAATAGAGTACAGAAGTATCAGCTAAAGCACACATTTATCATTCCCGGGCTCTACTTCAGCTTTGTCACTAGTGCTATGACTGATTCGACTTTACAGAGTAACTCCATCCCTGTGCATTTAAGTAGGAATGATTTCTGGCGAAACACTGGTGCTTTTAGCCTAGCTAGAGGGTCAGCGGTAGTTCATAGTTTCCACATAAACCCATGTATATTAAAAAGGATATTCCTTTACAGTCACTATTCAGATATGCAGTCATACTCAAAGATGGCAATTAGAACAGCCATTCCAGCTTTATAAAGTACGCAAAACATCTTTTTCTGTTCAAAGCAGCGGAGATAACCAAGGAACTGTCACACACTTGCTTTTTTTGGAGACTCACACAACTAGGATTTTTTCCAGGAATCGCAGTATATTTGGACCAGTAAAATATTCTTTCACAAGAACTTTCATATTAGCATTTTTAAAAATAAATGAATGTACTCGAGTCTTAGTGCTTTGCAAGGCAGTTTTAGAGGACTTTTGAATTAGTTGGATCTGAAAGCATAAAGGGCCAGAGAACCACTGTGTTGAAATAAACCAACAAACCTAAACAACCATATTTAAAGTGGACTCAGAAAGACACAATAAAAATCCACTGAAACCTCAGACCATAATTCCCATCCAAGCTCACACCACTGGCTTCAGGTGCTGTCTACTGCTGACAGGGATGGGGAAAAGGAAATAAAAAATAAAGTACCTGTCTTCATAACTTTAAGTGACCGAACAAGTATTTTAAGGACTTAACGACACAACAGCATTTAATGTGTGAAATAGCTATGGTAAACATTCAGTGATTTGAGGACTAATACCTTCCTTTACAGTTCTTTCCAAGTCTGATACTTCAGTTTCTTCAACCTAATACACGTTCTAAATCTTTTCATTTAATGTCTCATTCATACTTTTACTCCAGATCTTACCCTAGTGCTATCTCATCTCACTCTCAGCCTCCTCTTGCATTTCACCCTGTTCAGGGCTGCACCACCACCAGATTAATCTGTCAGCCTACTTTTTCCACAACTTCTGTCAACAAACCAAGGCCTCGTGTCCTCAGGATACCTCTGTACGTTCTCCTCCAAGCAGACTGAAAGGCTCTATCACTCCCATCTCTGACTCCAGCCGTGCCGCTGCAAATCATTCTGTTCAACCCAGTTCATCCAAACACACATCAAGCTTCCCTCACTCAATTTTCCTTAGGACAACTTGAAGACAACATTTTTTAAAGGAGTGCATTACCAGCACACAAAATCCATCTCCATTTCAGCTACAAAATGTTTGCTTTTAGAAACACACTCCTCAGGCAGGGACTGTTTTCACACCACAAGCAAGTTATCAGCGTCTGATGACAGCAGACGCTCACAGCTAAGCATTACTGTTGGTTGCCTTTCATATGAGAGGCTCTCTCTGGGAAGCAGGACTGTGCACGCACAGCATCACTTCGTGCACAGCAGCATTTCAGGGGTCTAAAGTAGCAGAGAAAGAAAACCCACCACTCTCTAAACCAGGGCCTTGCTGCTGCCATGATACTCAAGTGATTAAGTGTAGCCTAGGCAACAAGACTTTTTAAAACCTCTTAACACCCATGGCTAAGAAAAAAGCAGGATGGATTAATTCTGCCACTGGGTATATATGCTTTAGTTTCACACTGAATTTTCTTGGAGTCATATGTACGCATAGCTAAGCAGCGAATCCTGCTTCTAGATATCTCTCACCACTTTAATTAAGCATGAAAATTGTATTTACATCTGTTTTATACCTGCCCACAGAAGAGAGGTCTGCCCAGAGAAGCTTAGATTTACATTTCTTAAAAATACTACCCCAAGCGAGATCATCCAGACTGGCCACAAAGTCACATGCTCAGCGTTCCTCCCAGAAGATCACTTCAGATTTGGCTGACCTGTGACTGGACACCTTTAGGCACAGCTTGTTTAAAGAAGGACTTAGACACAGTTACAAACCAGGTTATGACACAGAGGTGTTTTTCCAGTACTGTTTAAAGCTATACTGTAAATCACTTACATTTGATGAATTTTGGTCCTGCTCTAATGAGATGTTTAAATGCTACTTCCCAGGTGCCAGTGCTTTGTACCTATTCGAATTCAAACCAAGATCACGCTTCTCAAGCCTCAAACTGCAGGGATCCCCATCAGCTGTGATGACTTGGTTGGCCTATATGAAATCACTCAACAGAAGTGGGCACCATGACCAAAGTTCGCTGGACAATAGAGTGTTTTCCCATCACTTCACACCCCACGCTGCTACTGCACAGAAGGTACCTCGTGCCACTGATCTGCTGTACCCAGGACACTGCCCAAGGCAACAAAGACTAAATGCCAAGTACGACAAACCTAAACACTGGGACTATTGAATTACATTCACCAGATGCCCACAGTTGCTTTATATCCCAGATGTAAATGCTATTGTTTGGATAGACGCACCTTAGAGAAGACTTGTGTTCCATTTGCGAGGGAGGTATTTTTGCAAGGTGCCATAAAAACACGGAGCAAGATTGCAGAGACAGGGCTGTAGCTCCTAACCCTGCCAGAGAATTCTGTGCAACACCACAGACAAACCTCCGGATGCCTTTGCTTCATAATAAAAAAAGGGATATTTTCCATTTGTGCTGAAGATGGTGTGATAAACTTCATTATTGCTTCTACTGAACATGTTTATCATGGAAAGCATTTTACCTTAGACTACTCTTATAAAGCGTGTGTATAAATAACAGAAATGCCTGCTAAAGTTTTATGACTTTTGTTGCCATTCACCATTAAGCATAAACTTCCCCACAAAAGCCTTAGTGAAGTAACTACAAAGGTTGGAACAGGTTCACATCATTCTTTCTCCATGTATAAATTATAAGTAATATGAGAACATTTACAATGTCTAACCACAATGTTTTATGTCAGACAAATGTCTCTGTACTTGCAGTTCCTAAACTGTGCTAGCAGGAATTGCCTTGTTCTCATTCTTTGCTCTCTTCTCTCCCCCCACCTCCTTTTACACCCAGCAGTCACAGTTAAATCTGGCTTTATTCTTCCATATGATTTTAACGCCAAGAAATGCCTGGAGTCACAGCTCTAGTTCATGCAACATCATTGTTATATTCCTGGAGAGCTTAACACTGAATGCTAAAATTTCCCCAGGTTGCCTCTTCAGTATTTGAATTATCAGCTATTTAGTTTTCCAGTAAAAAAGGAGAAAAAACAACAAGAACTCACATATTTCAGCTATATTCTAAAAAGAGAGTTTCACTGTACGAGACATCTTCATGTCATGGAGAAACCCAAACAGCGAACAAAGCCAGCAATAGACTTTCAAGAGCAATCACCTGCACTTCTGGCCAAACCTGAATAAAATTACAGCAATTCTAAGCCCCTAATAAAAGCAAAGCATAACTAAGGAAACAAGATTCATCCAACAAAACCCCAAGTTGAACAGTTGTTGCTACATCTGAGAACAGCAATAAACCAAAACTTTAGAACACTTAACTGAGCTATGCATTGGGTGAAAGATGCGACCAAGGGGTGGAGGAGGAGAAAAAGTAAAAAGAGGAATTCCAGGTTTTTCCAAGCAAAATCCCAGTTACTGCTTCTCTTGCTGATTGAGATTTTTCTTAAAACAGACCTAGCCAAGCCATGCAAAGAAGTAGGCATTAATTTCTTATCACTCATCGTAACTTTCCTGGCAGAATGAAAGCCAGGTCAAAGGTAGCTAATATCAAATGAGCTCAAACAGGAGTTGTTACAAACATTTGCCTTTCATTCTCCTCTAAGTTTGGTACCAGGTAACCAAATGGCATGCATGACAGTATGGAGAAAAATAACTCAAACTGACAGGGACCGTGTAAGTTTAGACAGATCCGAAAGCAAACCTCAACTGGCAACCCCATCTTCACCACCTCACAAAGGATGCTTAAACACACAGCTTTTGCTTCAACTATTAAATTGCCTTTATCTCAACCTATGCGTTTTCTCACTTTTACCTTTCCAATTCTCTCCTCATCCCACTGTGGGGGGAGTGAGTGAGCAGCTGGGTGGGGTAAGACAAGTCCCACAACTCACTCCACACAGGCATTCATACTTTTGTAACCTCACAAGTTGTCCTTCATGGAAGATGACACTAAAATATTCCACAGAAACAGTGGAGGTCAAAACTATAGTTACACATGATCACACAAAATGAAGGTCAGCTTTCAACTTGGAAGGGTACTAAGCTGTCTAATAAACTTACCTCTGAATTTTTTGGGTGGGTTGTTAAGATCACCTGCTTCTGGCTGTACAACACACCGATCATCCACAAGGCTGCAAAGAAATTAGAAGTAAAATGAGATTCTAATTCCCTTGCAATTGTTTTCATTCCTGTTAGCAAAACCAGTCATTCATTTGCAGTATTTTATCCGAGTGGCCACTTCAGCAGAAGACATTCCCCAAATGCCAGCTTCTGCCAAATCTTTCTAAGAAGCATGCAGCTAATTTTTACTGTTGCCCAAGAGCTATGCTCCTGGATAGGTGGGACAATAAATAAGTCATTGCTCCTGTATACTGCATCATCTTTATGTCCCCTCCTTGAGGTGCAGACAGAACAGCCCATATTCTAGTTATGTGACAAGACAGCCTCAGAACAATTATTGCCTCTTGGACAGATCTGAATAATGCTGCAAATGTCTTTATATGAAGGACAGAGAACAGGAAAACAGGACAACTGTGCAAACTGGACACTGTCCCTGTGACCCCTTGGGTATCAAGAAAAGGCAGAAATACAATTAAAATGGACTCCAAAGGGAAAGGAAGGCATAAATATACCCTCCTGCTCACCAGTCTTAAACACAAGGTAAGCCAAGGGATCAGACTAACCTCTTCCTTTCCTACCAGGAACAAGGCGAACTGGGCAAGTGAACCCAAGAGATTCCAACAGGAAATACATCCTGGCATTCCTCTGAGTACCCATTGGTAAAAAAACCCACGGAGTAAAGAAAATACTTCAGATGCACCTGTCATCACTGTTCTGCATGCTTTGCATCAACGCAGAATTACGCTTTTACCAAATGCTATTACCAAATTGTGAACACAACTGTGATCAAGTATTTGTAGTTTCCGATTTGATTCTAAATGACTCAATTTGGCCCTTTAAAACCAATCTGTCAAAGAGGCATTCTACACAAAAGTAGAAAGTAAAACTCCAAGGTCTTAAAGGTTTGAGAGGTCCATTCTCATGCAGAATCAACTTGAGAAAGACAGAGACCTAGAATATGAGAGTTGTTCCTTGCAGAGGCTGGTTACATGCAGGGAGCATCTTGAGACAACAATTTTGGAAAGTAAAAAGTGCATAAAATTAAGAGATCAGAGAGACTAAGTGGACTCAACAGTTCTGTGCATTTAGAATTTGCATATGCAAACATTCAGAGTAAATTGCTTTTTCCCCATGGATTTTCTCCCTATTCAGTATAATATCTACATGTATGTGCTCCAGCAGGAATGGCAGTATTAATATTTGAGCTGACTGAAACGCCTGCTTTCACTGAACAAAGGCCCAAAAAAAATATCAAGTCAAATGGGTTACTCTGATCATCCCACAGAGATAATCTTAGTGCAATATAACCCTCTTATCCTGACATTCAATTGAAATTAAATAGGAACTTCCCAAACTACTAAGTAAAAAGTTTTACAGGGTGAAAAACACAGAAGAGGACATATTGTGCACCAGCAATTGTAATGATGACAGCGCTTGAGTTTGGGAAACAGCAAGAGTAAAGTCCTGATTAATCAAGTCATGTCATAGGACTATTAAGTAGGTATACTCTTCAAAGATTTAGAATGACATTAGAATGTATAGTGATATCTGTTTCTCAACCTTCATTAACCACATGAACAAGTCATTACACATTGTTATGACATAAGACTGTCAAAACTCCACATGGTATAGAGAGTACAATTACACCAAATCTTTTCTTTGCTTCTTTAATTTTCTCCAGGACAAAGACTAAATTAAATATGGGACAAAACTAATTTGATTATGAAGGCTTAATAAGATGATAATGCATTTCATGTTTCACATAGCAGTTGGGATTTCTGGCTTAAATTAGGCTCAGAAGAGGTGTGGCCATTATATAATGCAGTTACCTTAAAACAGTACTAACCAAATCAAAGGGGATGCTTGTATCACGAAGGGATCTTTAGATCCACCATGACAACATCTCATCAAGCCTAGAAAATACATACGCTTTGAGCTTGTAATGTCTAAAAAGGACTACCCATGGTGAAAAAATACCTGCTCAGCAATGCCATCAAAAGCCACAGCCACCGCATAATGTTCATCATGCATTTTATAGGGTTAAACATAACTTTCTACTTGTTCTGGAATTATTTACTGCCAAACTTGCTTCAATACTAGGAAGAAAAAAATAGCCAAATGTAAAGTATTGCTTTAATTCATTGTGCCAGTTTTCAGCAGATAGTATTTGGCCAGTTACACAGCTGATCAAGTACTGCAGAGTGCACATCTCATATTTGACGAGTACCTGGGAAATTTGTCAAATACATTCGCCAAATACTATTCAACCAACCCTACTTACTACATCCCTCGCATTTATCATACCTTCTTTCCCTTCTGGCAGCATCCCATATTTTCTTCTCTTTCCTATAATAGATCATGGTGCATCTTCAGTGTCTGCTTCCTTCTCTGCCCCCTTATTTTCCAGAATCCTAATAGCTAGAGGACTAAACCTACAAGTTAGTTTGGAGTCACTCAGATGAGATTCCAGCCCATTGGTTCCTGCCGAGAGACTTACCAGGATGCTGTCTTTGTACCCTGCTTGGGAGCTCCATTTATCAGATGCATCTGGACAGTAGGCATCAAAAAATTTGCTGTCACTGTACCCACCCTGAGGCCCTTACGGCTACTGGAAATGAGAAAGAGCATGTTGTGTGCGTGCCCACTCACCATATCATCAAGCCTCCTGGTTGCTTCTTTGCTACTCATTCAGTACTGAAGTACCCCAGCAGTGTGTCATGCAAGCTATTTCCCTCCTTCTAATTTCTCACTGCTTTCAAACAAGGTGGCAGATGTGCTCTTTGCGCTTCTCATCCAGCCCCTTGCAAGATGGTCCAAATCAGTGCAGAGCTCCTCTGCCAGCTTAAGATGCTCAGAGAGCTTTCTCCTCAGCAGCAGTTGAATAGAATAAAACATACCCTGTCTCTCATCAGAGTTGTATTTCAATTCCATGGCTTTTCCTTTGCAAACTCTTCCTTTTCCCATGCGAACGGCTGCTTTTTGTTTAATGAAGTAGCAGACACTTCTTACTGCTTAAGAGGCACTCACCTACAGAGCACCTACTCTGATGTCTTTGCAGAAGAAAGTGCCAAGGAGCTCAGTGGGGAAGCACACTGGGGGCAGGAGCTGGCAAGGCACAGCTCCCACTGCTCTCAGGTGCTGGCCATTGGCAAAGCTGAGGAGTCGAAACACGTTCTCCTTTGACTAACAGGAGAAGAACAAGTTCATTTCTAAGAGAAGCCTCAAACACCGAGACAAAACTAGTCGTCACCGAAAGTTAGTGACATATAAACCGTTCGGCTCAGGGCTTCTTTTTCATGTATGTTTGGGGTTTTTTAAATCATTTTATTTTTAACAACTTCCAGTGCCTATGCAACATCCTTTTTTCCAATCAGCAGACTGCACTAAGGCCTAGTGATTCATGACGGAGGGGGCAGGGAGGGACAGGACGGGACACATGGATGGACACGGGACAGACAACAACATGAAACTTATTTGCGTCCCTCTACCCACACCTTAACTCAACAGCTTCTTCCTCCCCACCAAAGACATCAAAACCACACCATAGTCATCAATATGCTATCTTCCCCAAATCTAGCTTGCCATATTAGCTTTAAGTCATTTTTATATTTAAGACCTCATCTGTATCTACTAAAGCTACCTTGCTTTACCCAGTATATCACGGGAGTCAGGCTCAGGATAGTTAGCCAAGTTCTGCTAGTCCTTCTAATAGATGTTTTTAGTATGAGAACAGCTGTTCTTACCCCAAAGTGCTAATAAATCCATTTGTTGAGCCCTCTGCATAGAGAGAACAAATATCTCCAATATGAAGGAAGCTCGACATCTTGTCAGTCATCTCCGGTTTACTGCCCCTAGAAGAATAAAGCACAACATTACTATTTCTCTACATAAGCTACTGCAGGTTACAACAACAGGACCCTTCACTTTTGGCTATTCATTTGTTTGAACCAAAGTTCTTGCAGGAACATTTCAGATATCAAAGAAAACACAGTATGTCAACAAGCTTGCTCAGGAAAATACACCAGGATAAAAAAAAAAAAAACCCAGCTATAGCATCCCATTTGTGGGACTGTTTATGGGTATCTGTACCTGTCCCAACAGATGATCACAGCCATTTCAGTTGAGGTATATTGACACATTTCATCCCACCTGTGAGAGGGGAAAAGGGGAGGAAAAATGGGCTGCCTCAACTGAAGACATATTATTAGAGCCATCTAAATCACAACATGCTGCTTTGCCAGATTCTTTGTCAAAATCAAAGGTAGGTTTGAGCATATTTTAAAGGATCTCTGGCGTGCTCATGGAAATAGTAAAGTAAAATATTGACATGAGACTCATCAGTTTTTGGTCATGTTAAACTTTTGACATGAAAAACACAGAGGTAGCAACTTGCTGGGGTCCCAAAGACAGCATTAGGTGAAGACCCACTGAATATGCCTAATAACAGAATCTTTATGCTGTGTCATGCAAAAGAAGTATTTTTTTCAGAGTCAAATACTTTGGACTATGTATAAATCAGACAACAAAATCCCTGTGAAATCAGGAATACTTCAATACTCTTTTTCTAAAACAAATTTTATCTATACAACAAATGTAACACTGAGGAGACAGTGACTTAGTGTTGTCAACTTCCACAGTATTAATAACTACCCTTATTTTCTTTAAAGCCCCAAATCCTAGCCTGAAAGATACAGGATCTACTTGTCATTTAAATACAGAAAAGTGAGTTTCTATCTGTCACAGCAAAAAAGACAGAGACAAACAACATAAGCCTGGATAAAAAGAAGCACTGATGAATAGATTTTCAAAGATGTCTTTTCCAAGACTATGTACGTGTTTCTTGGGCATCCTCCTAAGCCATGCTCTTTGATCACCGAGTTCAAAACACTGAAAGAGCTTTTTATGCTTCAGGTTTCAAACAGCTCTTCCAAGCTGCTCCTTCTCACAGGCTGGTGGCTTGCTCTGTGGGGCAGCCCTGCCAGCAGGCACTGCCCAGGACCAGGCTCACAGATTTAAGGGAAAATAATTGAGAATACTTTCACTCTCTCCAAAATCACACCCCAATCAGTTTTAAATTGTCTACCAGGAGAACTAAGCAGCAGGAAATTCTGCTTATTACAGAGAACAGCCCTGACACTGTATAGGGGATAAATACTCCCATTCACTGACCATTATCTTGTTTACCAAAAGTGTAAGGATCAGGTTTATTAAGCAAGGTTGGAGATCAACAAGGACAGATTCATGGAGACTTAAAAGCTGATGTTGATAATGCACTGCAGATACAGAAGTGCAAGGAAAAACCTGATAATATCCTTTTCTTCTGAAAAGCTGCAAACGGATCTTCCTTCTCCCTCTGTCTCACCCCTGAAGTAATAGCAGTGATGGTAATAATAACTTTCTTCCTTAGTAAGTAAAAGCACATTATAGACATTCTCATGCCTGTAAACCCCTGCATCATTTGCACAATTATAAGCAAATTCAGGACAACCAAAAGATAATAGGCCAAGTTCATATGCAGGGTAAAGAAGTCCGAGCTCCTCCGAAACACAGCAGCAAAACATTTGGCTTCAAGTTGCTTGTGTAACACCAAATCCTTCAGTCCTTCCATTCCCTTCCTCTCTCCATCAGTGGACAGAAAAACATTACAACCTATTTTAAGATGTATGCCACAAAACATACAGAAATATGCTGAGTGACTGAATTAGCATCACTAGAAATACAGCTTTCCTCATTCCCTGACATGTTAACTACAAACTTCATCCTAAAAAACTTCTAAGCCCTCAAAATTACGCTCAGCCCTAAATAAATACAACCCAAAGCAAAAGCAATCTAGGCCAACAATAAACAAAGGTACTTCAAGCCACCCCTTTTTACAATAGCACTTAAGGTATCTCATTTGGGATGCGAAAGGGGTTACTTTACCAGACTACATCATCTCCTCTTTGGAACAGGCAAATGTTCACCACAGCTGTTCCCACAAGAATGTGAAAGTCAAGACTTCCATTAGAGAAGAATCTTTTCATTGACCAAAACAAGGCCCAAGGATGGACACTCCAATTCCTGCATTCATTTCCAGAATGTAGCCTCAATTTTCTTGGTTTGTTTGGGCTTTGTTCTGTTGGTTGTTCTGGTTTTTTACTGAGGAAGATCCCAACACATGTTTCATACCACATTATTGTAACCCCAACGTACCATGACAGTGTACCTCCTAACATAAGCCCTTCTGACATTCATTTACATTACCAGCAATAAAATGTTTAGCAACTGCACCTGCAACCATTATATGGTTCTGGATAACAGAAAGGTAGTTTTAAGTCTGGAAGTAGCTCAGCTAACACAGCATGACTAAATTTAATTGAAGAGGCTCTGGTGAGCAGAGTGGCAATTTTTCCTGGGCAAGCCTGCAAAGCCATCAGCTTCAGTGCATCTCAGGAGGCAAACCACTGAAGCCCAGCCTCTCCTGCTCCCAAACAGGAGAGACTTCCTCCTCATGCTTCCTGCTGGTCATCAGCTTTGCTAGAGTTAAGACTTACAAAGTGTTACTCTAACTACAATAACCTTAATTTTAGAGCTTTCCTTAAGCATGCAGTATTCAGCACTGAAGTCCTCATGCATCCTTGTCTTATATTCTTTTTGAATATTGTTTTAATGTCACTCAGCACAATGTTACTTCTTTCAGGAGCTACTCAGATGGACTGTGCCTCTGTTGCTGTGGTGAAGCACAGCACCCGTTCCAAGTAGGATGAGCCTCCTTGTAAAATACCTATTTATTGTAAGACTTGTCCACAGTCAAACTGGTACGATGAACACTCTACACTTACTACATTCTTTAACAGCTGAATACCAGAAGTCAGTCCACTTGACATTTATCTTTAAACATGCTGCTTCTGAGGTTGGCCAGTGCTCAGGAACATGCTGAACTGGCAGATGGAATGAGGGACTAAATGACCCAACAGGCCTCCTTCCATGTAAGATTTACAAGTGAAGAGAATAATTTCAAACTTACTTCAAAGCTGCTTTCATAGTCTCCACACAAGGGACTCATGACACCTAATAAAATTACTCCACTCGTTGATCAATTACACACATTAAGTCCTGAATATCAGCTACGACAAAGAGAGTATTTTTCCACCTTTGATGAGAATGACAACTGAGATACCTGAAACACAAGGTAGAATTGAAGGGGTTTCAAGAGCAAAGTTCCCACATATCCAGTTTGAAAACCTTTTAAAACCACCTCTCCCTGTCAACATCAGCTGCCAATGCTAATCCCCTCAAAATCAGACCTCTATGGGAATCATCAGTTGGAAAACACAGAAATTGAGGCACTAAAAATCCATCAACCTTGGCATACTTATCTCAAGTTCACAGCACAGGCAAACCACGGGGACTTAAGAGAACAAGTTCCCTCCTAGATGCATCAGCCAAAGCACCTATGCATGTCCCCTTGGGCAGGGGAGAGGATGCTTCCCTTTACTGTGCTGGCCAAAGACATGAGATGACCACCAGAAGTCCCTGGAAGCACACGGCAGGAGGAGCCTCACATGCACTCCCAGAAACTGTTTCTTATAGTCAAAACCACAATTATGCTCCAATTGCACCCAGTAAACAAATACAACCATTACCCCAAAATGTATTTATTTTAGATACGCCAGTGCCAAGAGCAATTGATTAATGCTAGAGGGGGACAGCCCTGAGAGCACATTTGCAGTTATTGTTACTCACAATCCCAGTTTTAACAGCATTCTCACACCCCAGCAAGAGAGAGGAGTCCTACAGGAAACCCACTGTGTTCCAGCCATAACACAGCAGTCTCATGGCCATAGGGCATCATCATCTTTGTTCACTTACACAGGGAAAGGGAACAGGATTGCTTCTAGGTAAACTTACTTGCAAAATCTAAGGTAACAAGTGCTCTGATAAGGCAACTATAGTAGTATGGCAACAGTAGCATGCAAATCTAGCAAAAGTCAGTCAATTTTCTCCAAAGTAAGTATTACAAGGCTTAACACAAGGGCAGTAATTTCAATAGAAGCAACGCCAGGTTTTAAAATTACATTCTTTTCCCACTATCATGAAAAATCTGATGTTGACAGACAGAAAAACAGATATAACTTGCAAGAAATGAAACATGAACTGAAAGTGGACTGTACATCGAGAAGTAGACTGTATCTACCCACAGACACCAAAAAAACCTCAAAGATGAACACATCTGACAGTATTTTTTAAGCCTTGACAGCTTGATACTATTCAATTATGTTGAATTCAATGTACTTCTTTTGTATATTATCTACATAAGTTAGTGTGTGTCTTTAAATATGTTTTCTATACAGTTTATCTGCACGGGAAAATGAAATTAAGTCACTGTTTAAGAAACTTCCCCTTGCCACCCCCAAATAAGAGAATCCTGCTGAATATCATGTGCATTGCACACAACTGCTTTACAAGTCATTTTGCCAGTGTGTAGCTCTGCTCTTTGGGAGTGGATCTTTCTATTCACCTCAAGTGTTTTAGGACTTGCCTTTCCCCTACTGGTCTGTGCTGCTTGAGTGAACACAAATCTGTATCACAAGATCGTAAGTCTGCTCTTTGGACTTTAAGTGCCATAATTATGGGCTTCATTTTTTAGTATTTTCTTACTTGCAGATTATCTTGTGCATATCCTCAAAGCAAGCTGCATTTTATATAACAAAAGCCAACAAAAAGAACCAATTTTGAAATGCTAACCAAGCACTTTGACAGGGCTTGAACAAAGCCCTTTACCACTGCATTACTGTTCCACTCCAAACAAAAGGTGAAGTTCTGCAGATTCTCCCTCATAATCGTTTCCATTGGCTTTCAGGAAGCAGTCATATTTTAGGGCAGAAGTATATTCTATGTTTATCCTGATGAACTTGAATAAGCCAGTTTAAGTTTGACACAGTTAACTCCGACAGGCTTCAATCCGTTTTCTCATGAAAGCACATTTTATAATGGCAGTTAAAACAGAATTTACAGCAACAACACTTAGGAATCAAACTGACTGTTAAATATCAAATACCTCAATCAAACAGCTGCCTTCTGAGGATCTCAGAGTAAGAATTGCAACTGCTTTGTAAACATTTCACGCTAATTTCTCCCATCACTTATCTAGATCTTGATGCTAAGTTAGAAAAAACAGGCTTCAGAGCAACGCTGAAAGTTTGCTTTCCTTGAAGAGCAGAGTCAAGGCCCCCTTCTGAAGTCTCTCCTTCTGGGGACTGTCTGTAACAAGATTTCTGCAATGTTATTCCTCATATCCAACAATTTAATGCTGACAGCCTTTTCAAGGAATCTGAAGGTATTTTGCCGATACCCTATCTCACGTGTCTGCTTTGCGTGGGACTTAAATTATTTAACCTATGACTGCAAATCCTATTTGCAAAACAAACAAGGCTAAATATGTCTTTACTGCCAACGGTTTGATTTTCAGCAACCAGGATACAAATTACTTAATCTTTTTAAGATGCCTCTAATGATGTTTGTTTTGAGCAAAAAAGCTCCTCACTGTGCCTTGCAGTGCCATGATGTACTCAGCTCTCTATTATCATATTTTCGCCATGGTTCAGTGCTCACTTAAGTAGAGGCTGGCAATTTTTTTTACGCACTGTTACAGAAATTGGAGCAGCACTTCATCAAAGTCTTTTCCACTAGTTAGCTTGTTTAGGTAAGAATAGAATCTCAAACCACACTTAACTGCTTCAACTGTGTCCCTACAGACAGGAAACTCCACAGTGAAAGTTTAATTTTGCTTCAGTTTTTAAACAGAAAAGAAGATCAGAGTTTAGAGAGGGAGCAAAAAAGCAAACGTAGCAGACTGATTAATGGCATATGCTATTGTCATATGTGTGCAGAATCATCCACAAGTTAACAGATATCGGGAGCATTACATTGAGACTTGACCAACTAAGAACCCACAAGACCAGGTAAGTCAGTCTGTTTGAGTCAAATGGAATTGGGTCCTTAATATTCGTATACTAGGCCAAGCAAGCCAACTACTTCGTTTTAATGCACCCAAATCCTGACCCCCTTAGATTTAAGTGAAAGTCCAGTATTAAATAGTTTGGTATATCCAAACTTCACAACAAGATTACTTGGCTGAAAATTTGCCCCTACAGTCTCAATCCAATGTTTCTCTAATGGTTTCCACAGGTTTTGGATGACACCCACCCAATATTCTTGATGTATTTTTATAGGTGCAGCTAACTTTTAGAAAACTGAAGCCAAAACCTTATGTTTCCTGTTCTTATTTCAGTAAAAAAAGGGAAGGTTTCCTCCCTGAAGCCTGTGAGAAAGACTCGCAAGAATCCCATTAAAGCAGCCAAGGCAAGGAGGAAGTGCTCTATTTAAAAGATCATCTAGTGAGTAATCGCTCTTCTGGGGCTGCAGGGCAAAGCTGTCATTTGCAAAGCTTCTGACTTAGCACATCTAAAAGGAGCTCTTTGCACACACCAGGAAAAGACAAACACAACAGATTTTGGTAGCAGAGCACAGCTGGGGTAAGTGGTAAGCACAGAGTGGGACACCTCAGGAAGGTCATTCACTCCTCAGCTGAGCATCAAGCCAACAGCAGATTGAAACCCTGCAGTTTCTCCACCACCTATGGTGTTTGTAGCGTGTGGAAAACAGCAGCAGCACAGCGGACCCATAGCCACACCAAACATCAGGATCTTCGCCCTCGCACACTCACAGTGGGAGGCAGCCAGGAATCATGTTGGGGTTTGAGAGAGTTCAGCACTGCTAATGTGTTATGCACATGTAGTTACATTTTAGAGATTACACATTAAAACAGAAAAGTATTAGCATGGCACACTTATCTATCACGTGATCTTGTTTTCCATTTAACTGCAACCTTTCATGTCCAGAAGCCTGCTACCTGCTGGCAAATTGTCATTTGATGAACCATAAGATTAAAGAGGAGAAATGCACTTTCTCAGAGGAAGTATTTTTTTTCCTAACGCTTCTAACGCAAGAGATTTTTCCACACTTCATAGACTGAACAAGCAAGCCGAAGTGTGGAGAAGCAGGGAAGGAGGTTGCAACACAGCACTGTGACTTTGTCAAGGGCATGCAGCAGGTCAGACTCAACACCTAGATTTGAATCCAGGTCTCCTGAATCCCCAGCCACCAGTCTACACTGCCCCCCGTCTCCCAGGAGGAAAATCACCCTCACTGCACATCTCATCAAGAGCACATTCAAGTTGGAAGAGGTGCATAAATTCACACAGCAAGGAGACGGCCATGTCACTTATGTTCTGTTCATGCTATTTGCCACTCCACCAGGTTTTGGGTTTTTTTCACCATACTGATGACAATTTTTCCAAAGTTACTATTTCATACAGAAGAAGAAAGAGATAAAACAACTCATTGTGTTAACTTTAACCTGAATAAATCCCCAATACAGGAAAGCAAACAAGTACAACGTCCTCTTCTCCTCAGAAAGGGCACCTGAATTATTTTTATCTGCCCAGTGCAACCAGACAAGCTGGTTACAGGAAGTAATACATTCATAGCAACACGCTAACCAGAAGCTACACTTTGACAGTATTATCTTATCCAGCAGCCTTGAGACTGATGTAAGAAACATGACTGATGGATCCTATTGACAAGCATGTGTAGAAAGCTGAAGAAAGAAAATCTATTAAAGAAAATTTACTAGAGATACACTGTCACAGGGGAAAAAAATAATCATTTTTTGTTTCAACCCAAGTAGGACCTGACAGTATCTTTTTAATCCCATTATAAGTAAAAAGCATTTACTGAAGTTGATAGTCACTGAAGTTTGTACTTACTAGCTCTAACCCTGATGGGAGAAGACAGCTGAGACATCAGCCTCTGGAAGAGGCGCCTACAAGCACACAATGTTTTCCAGCATATTTCTAATTAGCACAAAGTTGGAACACACCAAAAAAAACAGGGCAACCAATGTCATGGAGAAAGAAATCAAGCCTGGTTTGTAACACTAACTGGAGTTTAGCCAAAGAAGAAAAATGGCCAGGATAGAAGAGGGATAGAGCAGTCTCAATTTCATTTTGCACAGCCATATATCTACTGAGGCATCAGCACAGAATGGGCTGTCTCCTACAGCCCCATTCCTCACAAGATACACATTCTTTAGCAAATGCAATATTCCTTAAATTTACCAAAGCATTTTCCTTGCCTGTCTTCCTCACTAGCCTTCATCTACCTGTTCTGCTTATCTTCCTCTGATTCTACTTGGCCAATACTTTCACCCTTCCCATGTTCTGTACCTTCCATTTCTCACTTCTCCAATACTGCACCTTGGTGGAGGCTCTCTCTCCTCCATGGTGGCACTGCTGTCGTCTTCCACGGTTGGGCTTTGACGGGCGTCTCTTAGCAGCTTTGGATCCACGCTGGCAATGTAGCTAGCGCTTTTCTTTCACTATCAAGTCTCTCCTACTGAAATTTTGTAAGTCTTTCCTCTCCTTACAGATGCAGCAACCCTTACAAGGGTAAGCTCGCTGCTCTTCCTTCCTAGACACCTCAGCAGGCACCCAGGTCTGCAGAGTAAAACCTAAGTGCCTATGACACCCAGATGAAGAGGAGGAGCCACTATCAGCACATGATTAGCACGTGTGGAGAACCACTGGTGGCCAGGGGACCTACTTTGAGCCCTTCTGATCTAAAAACACCCAATAGGATGGGCTGCTTTACAGATGAATGCTCCAGTTCCCAGTTGACTTGTACGAGTTGGCTCCCCTACAGTAACTTTCTAGAATGCAAGCACAAGTCATTCTTCTGAAGCAAAGGTTCAAAATACTGTAGCACCTTCCCTCATAAACAGCATTAGCAACTGAATCTACTTAACCCTTACAGAGGAGTAGCCAAGGATTGCAAAGTTATTTTAATCATAAGTTTTCAATTAACCCTTCCGACCAAGCATCATCAGCCAACTCAGGGATGTGTCTACCTTTGTGTCCACTTGTCTCTTCTCAGAGGATGATGCAGACAGGACATACCTGGACCACAACCAAACCTTTTTTCTTCAGAACACCTTGGCAGATTCCTGATTTTCTAAAGAAGTGCACAGGATGGGCCAAGTCGCAAAAGACATGTTTTTAAAAGCTTCGTACTAAACTGATGCTAAACAACTGCTATAAGTTAAAAAATAAGAGTTACAGGCTTTTGGCAGTAGCCTTTTTTGGCCTACTGCAACCAGAAATTTCTTACGTGTATATGTGCAGAGATTACAGCCTTCTGACTGCAGACATCATGCGCACAGCAGGGATGAGGAGAGAATGAACTGTTTGTATACATCATGACATTCAGATCCAGTATCCAAGCCTCTTTCCTTGTAGCTTAATAACAGATTACTCCAAAAGCAGAAACATTATCTAACCCAGAAATTTCCCTCATCTGGCACTCAGTTTTCTCTGAGCTATTCAGCATCCTTCAATAGCCTGTTCAGCCAAACCATCAGTGAGATACGAACACTCAGTTTTCTGCAGCACTCCTCACACTGGCGTTCTGACACACAAGGATGCCATTACATTGCCACAAAGCCATAAACCAGCACAGCAATGCATACTTCCATGTGCATTTCTAGCACATTTTTATCCCTGAAGTATTAACTGCTCAAATCTGAAGAGACATTTTATTTTCTATATAATACTGTTAAGAAGGAAAAGTAAATTCTGATCTAAGTTTTGACAGGCTTAACCAAAACCACAGCTATGAGATTGAAACTTCTCTGAGCTCACAATCCAGGGCTGAATTTTGCAGCTTTGCTCATCTGAATTACAATTCCTGTAGTGTTCACTTTATCTTCTTTTTATTTTTTTTTTTTTCCAATGAAATAATCTGATGCACTTGAAGACCTGGAAATGTACTTTCTCGACAGGTATGGAACAAGCAAGAATTACACATACTTCTTGTGGTTGTCTCTGTCAATCTAATGAGCACCAAGGAAAGAGGGTTCTGCCTCTATACCCAGCTGTGCCAACACAGAGCACCAGGCAATAACTGCTGTAGTGCTTTTGTAGTGTCCACTGGGAATGGAAATCAGAAAGAAATAATTGAGCCAGATCAAAGCTCACACTGTTTGGCATCCTGCCTCCTGCAGCAGCCTCTGGGAGGTGCACAGCGGAAGAGCACAGGAATCATTTTGAATAGCTATGGACACAGATAGTATCTGGCTTAGCAGCCCAAAGTACTTCTGCTAGCTTTTCAAGTCTTCCCCTTTACAACACTCAGTAAAGCAGTATCCATCTGCACCCAGCACAGGACCTATACGAAACTGCTCAACAGATTTTAACTCATATTCAGTACTATCACCTACAAAGAGCAGAAAAAAGGCTCCAGACCACCAAAGAAAAATAAACCAATGAAGGTGCTATTGCAGCACCAGAAGAAACTGACTTGGAACGTACAGAAAGGCAGATTTTTATGAAACCAGATTAATACCATGGTTGCATTGTGACAAAAACATTTACATAACTTTCTAGCCGCACATAATTTTCCATCTCTAAACCCCTTTGGTCTCCCATAAGCTGCTTTGGTGAAGCTGCCTTTTCCCTCACACTCACCCACAGTCAATCGAGCAGCTCGTCTACCAGCTACTACAGAGCCACTACCCTCATCCCACCTCCCACAAGATCGTGAGATTGCTCCTGTCTTTAAGATACAATCCTACAACTGTCTTATATTTACATGGCAATAACATCTCAAAGACTCCCAGTACATGTTGCAATTCAATGCACCAGATAGGTCTAAGGAGTACAATATGCACTGAAGAATTACCATGCACAGCATCGCAAGAGACAGCATGGACAACAAAACAACCACAACAAGCTACACCTGCTCTTCTCACTACTTCATCAAAGGGCACATACAAGAAAAGGGCTTGAGATAAGTGGGTACTGTTTTAAGCCTGTCTTATAGCACTGAGAAAGAAGTTTCACCTCAATACTATTCATTTCAGTGATTTATCAGGAGAGACCAGTTCACCTTACAGGAAGCAGCTGAAAGGAGCTTCTGCTTCCAGAATGGACTTCTGGACCACACCAGTATCTGATCAGGAATTGTAGCCTCTCCTCCGGCACGCAGAGTACTGGAGCCTTGCTTGCACATTTCATTCCAAGTCCGCCATCCCTGCAGATAACTGGCCATTCTCTCACACTGCCATGTTGCAAAGCTCATTTAGCACGGCTTTACAAGAAGAGTTACCAAAAAGTTAGACCAAAACCTCACACCAAACAGCAGGTTGTCATTTTGAAGGCCCTAAGTTGCAATAGCACTTGTTAGCTGCCAAGCCTTTAAATTATTTCTTCACTTGAACTTTATTTTCCCACTTTCTGACCTACCCCAAACCAACATGGATTTGTCAAGGTGACACAAGAGGATTAATGCCGCTGTAAATAAGATCACATTATAGCCCTCGTGTACAACCAGAGACCAAAGCTGTCCTTTACACCACCCATCACCCTGTTCAAGAGTTCCAGCACACCTCTTCAATCGGTATTCTTACCCAGACCTGCTCCAACAACAGCTACTTATAACACACCGTGCTCAACCTTTGTGTTCCTCACTAGGGCCTCTTCAACCCTTCAATGATGGCATTGAGGACTGTCAAATCTTACAAAAACATGCTACTTCCCACAGTAAAGCTCCACCTCATGATTGCAAAGGCAAACCAGAAAGTCACTCTTGCTGTTTGTTTACTTCCTAATTTATGAACCTCTGTAAGAGGAAACAAGATCACTCCCTATTTCAAGTCTTAACACTGCAAAACAAGCTGATGGGGAGAAAACTCACCTAAGCCAACACTTCAATCTCGGGATGGAATAAGATATTTTATCAAGAAAAGAATTGTTACGGACAAACAAAAGATGGCTTAAAGAACACATTAGAAACAATCAGCTCAGTAAATAGCTCATTTTGAAAAACACTGGAACTGTGTTTCTAGTTTCCACAATGGCCCCTTTTCTAGTTTACTCACTGACCACTACAAATTCACACCATTTCAAGTCACTGGTTTCCACTGCATTCAACTTTAACACTGGGGTCGGAACCAGATGATCTTTAAGGTCTCTTCCAATCCAAACCATCCTGTGATTCCATGTGCCCTGTTATTTCAGGACTTTTGGATTGATTAATGCCACAAGTTTTCTCCACTCACTGAACTGCCAGAGTTAGATGACCAAACACTTCACTACAGTCAATGCCACACAGTACTGCTATTGTTTCAGGCCTTACACCAGCAAAGCCACTGAGCATTTAGAACCTGGAATATTTGCTGTGCAAAGAAACTCATTTAAAGTAGAGGTTCAGAAAATAAACTAAAAATCCAGCACCTAGAGGTCCATTAACTTAGCCACGGGGAAATCACTGAGGGAAAGAAACAGACACTGGCTTCACATCATATTCTACACTCACACAGCTGAACCCTGCGAGGAAAACAATTCCAGTGTGGGCCCCTGGACCAGACTCTTGAGTCAGCAAGTCTTTTGGCTCAACAGGTTTGAAAGTCCTGCAATACCAGGCAAATTTCTGAGCACAGGAAAAGAAACTCAACAGCAAATAGCAAAATGCACATTCAAAAAGTAAGAGACATGCAAAGGTACTGGCCCTCATTAACAGTTATCACACACACACTACTCTATGCATGACTTCAGGTCACTATATCTTCATAAGGCAACAATCTGGATTGTTTTAGCTATGCTTTCCCTTCCTGATTTGCAGCAGCTGAGCAGGCACTTGTGAACTCTGAACACCTGATGCAGTAATTCAAACGTTTCACCTGTTGGAGGCTTTCTTTACATAAACCACTGTGAGCCACACTGAGCCCGCATGGAGCAAAGAGGTTTTATACAGAGGAGAAACTGATCGATTCCAAATCATTGCAGCTACATTCAGCTCTTCAGCAAAGCGCCCACTGCACCGTGGTAATGCAACAAGCGTCTGCGGAGCAACAGGGACACGTACCCTCCCTGGACAGGCAGGGGAGCACCAAAGCAATTTTCAGCCCCAAAACAACCAGTGTAACTAGCAATAACTGAGCTTTTAGGACTAGGACATAAACCCGCTCAGGATTTGGGCACATCCCACGTACAGGAGGAACGCACATGTGCCCCCTCCCCCTCGCTGAAGTCCAGTTATTGTAGCCCGGGAAACAGCCAAATATTTGGCCTGTCAGAGCAGTTACCAAGACCCTCAGCAGCATCCACCGCAGCTGCCCGGCTTTTGACCATTTAAGAATACGCTCATCCAGGGCCAAGTGCCCCCCCCACCAGCGCTCGCAATTGTTTACATAACGCGAAACACCTCTTGCAACCCTGCCTTAAGTGCGAGAGTAAAGACAAGGGGAAACTTGGCGCGGACATTCTGCTCCACCGCCGAGGCCTTGGCCGGTCGGCGGAGAGGGACGGCAGCGAACCCGAGAGGCAACCCCGGCCCAGCCCGGTGACAGGGGCACTGCGGGACGAGGCTCCGCGCAGCCGGCGGGACGGAGAGGTGTCTGCCCCGTCCCGCGAGTGCTCCGGCGGCAGGGCATCCCTGCTGAGCACCGCTCAGCCGGACCAGCCTCAGCACCGGCCCAGCGACGGGTGGCCTTCCCCGCCCCGCGCCCACAGCCCGGAGCCGGCCTGGAGAAGGGGGCTGCCCCGGCGGCCGGAGAGAGCGGGGCTCTCCGCTTCCCTCCCCAGCTGCTGCCGCCACTGCAGCCCCTGGCCGCGGCCCGCTCCGCAGCCCTACCTGGCTCCGGTGGGTCAGGTTAGCGGCGGCTGGGCAGCCCCATGCCGGCGGCGCGGCGCTGCCCGGTCCCGTTAGGATGGAGGCTGCGCCGAGCGCGCGCCGCCGCCTCAGCTGCACATCCACATGGTTACTGCGCCCGCAGCTCGCCGCCGCGCACTATATACCGCCGCGGGGCCATCTGGGTAACGGAGTCCTGCCGGAGCCGCTCTGCCGCCGCGGGGCGCCCCTTCGGGACAACAACTCCCGGCGTGC